>OX451217.1:123741232-123894799 GCA_949628195.1 Phasia obesa
ATAAAAGAGAGAGAAAGAGAGAGGAATAGTTATTGTGTGCAAAAACTAGTTGCTAGCAATCAAAATAGCAATTGAGAAAAAAAAACAAACAAGTTTAAGTGTAAAATCAAATTAAAAAAATTGCAGAATGTAAACTGAGACTTAAAAGATTTTTTGTATGAAAAAAAATGTTCTTTCTTAAAATATAGTCAAATTATCATTTTGCCAATCTTAAAATAGCGGCTTAAGATCTTTTGAAATTGAAAACAGTTTCACACCAATTCGCCATCCTGACATTTGGCAATAAATTGTCTTTAACCACGGTGTTCGTTGCTTCAAAGGCAAACATTATTAAATAACAAAATAATTTATTATAGAATTTAATATTTATTAATGGAGAGAATAATTTAAACAATTCAACATTAAAAAACTTCTCCTTAATTGTTAAATAATCAAAAAATTAAAATTCGAATAATTTTCAAGCTTTTTTTGTTCATTTCAAGAGTGTATGGTTTTTGTCGGGAGCCATCAAATATTTGACGATTCGAATAATGATTTTTTATTTGCGTTAAAAGTTTTAACAATTAAGAAATTAAAAGCGAATTGTTAAAACTCGGTTGAGAGAAAAAATACCATATGCCGCCAAACGCATCAAATACATGTGAACTCAATCAAAACGCTCTATAGATTTGTGTTTTCTTGTTTTTTTTTTGCTGTAAAATCTAAATACACTGGAAAAAATAAAATTTTTTAATTACAATGGAGTTTCATCATCACTCTACTATTCACTGTTTTGCTATTGTTGTGGTTTGAATTTTCTTAAATCAGTTGTTACAAATTTTCTTTTTACTGCCAGCCATTACCCGGCATCGATTTATTTTTTAGTTTCCTGGTATTGACTCAAACTTAAATTTTAGAATAACCTGCTTTTTGTAAGTTTTAAATATTTCTTTGAATTATTTTGTTATCTATTGTGATTTAAATAATTTATCTATTGTGAATTAAGCAAAAAAAGGTTATCACATCTATGACCTGTTTTCAGTCATAAAGTAGCTCTGGGTGCATAAATAATACGCGCGGGTAGTACGGTTTAACTAATAAGTGGAGCTCCAGAAAAAACTCAATTTTTCTCTGGAGCAGCACCATTTAACTAATTTTTTTACTGGAGAAGGATCATTAAAGCCAATTTTTTCACTATAGTAGGACCATTAAACTCAATTCCGCACTGGAGAAGCACCATTAAACTCAATTTATTTTTAACTGTATTAGGGAATTGCTTTGCAGATCCTCAAGGATGCGAAAGTTGTCTCATACCCTGGCTCTGGTTACATGGTTACATACCTGGTTACATACCTCTGCCATTTTATAGGTGTATGAATCAAAATAAAACTATTTCCTGTTTCCCTAATGACAGGTTTACTTCTGGAAATCTTCATTTTTTAAAAGGGGAGAGGAGTACCCACTCATTTTGATAGTCCTTTTCTCTCCCAATTCAAAATGGCAAAAAAAAACTTTTCCTGCGGCAACATTTATTGCTTCGTTTTTCTGTTAAAATGTTTACTATTTTGTGGTTGGTAGGACTTTAGCATACAAATGACGACACCCCCGGGGGTTCCAATTGTCACTGCAGGAATATGGCAAATGCTTTGACGCGGTCCACTCGGGGAAAATAGGGGCACCAGACGCTAGGGTTCCTAGAGCCTAAATCTGGAAGAAAAGGTCTGTGTGTGAAAACATACGGGTTCTCTTCGAGGCCCGACCAGTGCCCAAAGGACTGGTACCACGGGAATCGGTGGCCCCACATAGAGCCTATCCTCTCTGTGACCGGTTATTGGTGAGGTCCCCTTCGGGGGTACACGTGGTGGTTGTGGTTTAAGATCGATTAAGTAGGTAAGGTGCAAGGTCGATCAAGTGTGCTGTTGCACTCTCAACAGACGGAGTTTGGATAGTCTCCAAACCCCTAAGCAAGAGGTTATAATATGGATCTAGGCTTGCCTTGGAAAGGCTTGCCATATTATATAAATTGCTACTCATTGTGACTGTATCACACACAAAAAGCGATTGGTGGCAATCGTAAAGTGTTGTTATACTACACAATGCGGGCGCTAGTCTACGCCTAAGTTTCACTCGGTGGTAAGACCTAAGACCTAAGTTTCACTCGGTGGTAAGACCACCGTGAGGTTAGGCCGAGTATGGCAGGTACTCACATTAATCTTGTTCCACAAATACAAATCTTGCTGAAAACTTGGTCCACATTTTTATTTAAAACTCTAATAGATACAGTGATCGACAGATAACTTCGAACCTTAAATCATTTCGTTTCCTTTGCTATAACTTAAACTTAAAAAAAAAACAAAGCCAGTCGGCTATCTAGTGTGTTAAAAATAATTAATTTATTGTGAATTACAAAAAAATCATTGCAATCGTTTTATGGATTTTTTTTCAATTATCACAGATGTGAGTTTTCAAATCTTGGTTTTTGCAGGCCAAAGTAAAGCCGGGTTTAAGTTTTCTTAAACTCATATATTTTGTCTTAAAATATTTGGCTATCTATTATGATAAAAATAGTTAATCTATTGTGAATTAAGAAAAAATCTTTATGATCTCTGCAATCTTTTTATAATTTTTTTTTTTATAAACAGCGATGTGAATTTTCAAATCGTGTTTTTGGAGGCCAAAATAAAGTCAAAACTTAAACACGTTTTGATAAAAATATGTATATATATTCACCCCTATCGCGAATATTTATTCCCATGAAAAACTCACAAAATTTCTATAGTGAATGATTTCTACCGAAAAATACAAGTAAATTGTTATTGTAATCATTAACGATAGAAACATTTGGGAGTCTTTTCATGGGAATAATTATTCGCGATAGGGGCGATTATGTTGTAAAATATTTGGCTATCTATTGTGATAAAAATAATTAATCTATTGTGAATTAAGAAAAAATCTTTTTATGGATTTTTTTCAATAATCACAGATGTGAATTTTCAATTCTTGTTTTTTATGGATTAAAAGTGATTTTGGAATTTTTTGATGAACATAATTTTTTTCCGCCAGTGCACAGTCACTTTACACATGTTGGCAGTATAATTTTGTATTCAGTATTGAACACAAACATTTTAATGGCGTCAATAATGGCTTGTAAAAAATTTATATGGGTCTCACTCCACACCACTCCACTCCACACCACAATAGCAACGAAACAATCAACCGAACAACTTGAATAAATATTGATGACATTAATTTTTTGTTGTTATTGTGATTTTTTCTGCATTCGCAATGCATTGCGGCGGGGCCATATGTATGCCCACCACCAATGTGTGATTGATTTTAATACTCCAATTTATGCAATTTTTATAACAATTTGAATTTCATACTGGCGAATTATAATAATAAAAAGTTTTATTTTTTATTTTTATTTTTCTGTATTTGTGTATTCATTTGTTAAAGTTAAATTTGTTAAATGTTAAAAAAATGTTAATTTTATTTAATGCGCATCATTTCAATTATTGACAATTTGGCAAAAAAAAAAAATTTTTTTTTGAACACAAAAAAAAGGCGAAAAAAGTAGCAACAGAAGTAAAAGTGACGGCGGCACCTGCAGTCAACAACTGGGACTGATATTGAGTTTTTGTTTTTCGATTTATGCAAAAAATATTTTTTCGGTTTGGAAGCAGAAATGCTTTTATACATTAAACATTATTTTACTCTTGGCAAATTTAACAAATCAATTTGAATGAAGTCAGTCAAATATGACAATAAGTGCTGAAATGTAATGGCCTCGAAATGCTCTACAATGGAGTTCAATTTAAGTTTATTTTTCGCTTCAATGCCATGAAAATAGTAATTATTTTGTACTCTTTCCTTTTCAATAAACTTAAATGGAGCTATTTTATTCTGATAATTTTATATATTTCAACTTAATTTTATCGACTATAGTAATGAAAACTTTCAAACGTTTTAATGAAGAATCCCGAATTTTTGATGGGAATCGAACGTACGACCTCCGGATTGTTAGACCTGTACACTATCTACTAGCCTACCAGGAGGGGTCCATGCAAATATTTAATAACTTTCAAACATTTTTCCTATCAATAAAAATGATCAAAAACAGTTTAATATTTCGGCTTTAATATTTCGTAGAAATGAGAGTTTCGGTTGATTAATTATAAACTATTTTATTTAAGAGAAATAAATTTCACTAAACTCAATAATTTCAAAATTTTTTTCATGAAAAAAGTTGTCTTTTTAATGAAAAAGTGACTTTTTGCTGAAGAAAGTGACTTTTGCCGAAGAAAGTGACATTTTGCTGAATAAAATGACTTTTTGCTGAAGAAAGTGACCTTTTGCTGAATAAAATCATTTTTGCTGAAGAAAATGACCTTTTGCTGAATGAAATCATTTTTGCTGAAGAAAGTAAGCTTTTGCTGAACAAACTAATTTTTTGCTGACGAAACTGACATTTTGCTGAATAAGGTAATTTTTGCTAAAGAAACTGACATTTTGCTAAATAAACTGAATTTTTGCTGAAGAAAGTGATTTTTAGCTGAATAAACTAAATTTTTGTTGAAGAAAGTGACTTTTTGGTGAATAAGGTAAATTTTGCTGAAGCAACTGATATTTTGCTGAAGAAAGTGAAATTTTTCAGAATAAACTGACTTTTTGCAGAAGAAAGAGACATTTTGCTGAATGAACTGACTTTTTGCTAACCAAAGTAACATTTTGCTGAATAAAGTGACTTTATGCTGAGGAAAGTGGCATTTTGCTGAATAAACTGACTTTTTGCTGAATAAAATTACTTTTTGCTAAAGGAATTGACTTTTTGCTGAAGAAAGTTACATTTGACCGAAAAATTTTACTTTTTTGGAAAATTAGTGGTTCCCTTTTTACTATTGGGAAAAAGCAAAAAATTACTCCCTTTTGAAAAAAAAAATTTTGTTGGAAAAAAGTAACTTTTTCTGAAAAAAATCTTTTTTTTTGGAAAAAAGGGGCCTTTGACTGACAAATATTTTGTTTAAGTGACTTCTATTAAAAAAAAATAGCGTTTTGATAAGAAAGTAATTGTTGAGTGAAAAATTTAAGTTTTTTCTACAAAAAAAAAAGAAAAAAATTGGGGAAAAACTGTCTTTAAGCTGAAAAAACTGACATCCTTTTGAAAAAATAACTTTTGGTGAAAAATTTACTTTTTTAAAGACTAAAAGTTATCCAAGCAGATGTAATAGCATTTTGCAAAATCTTCAAAAATAAAGGAAAGCTATCTATTTAATTCCCTTAAGTCAAACTGTTTCATTACATAAAAATATACCAGAGTATGAAAACAAACAAAACGTTTCCCAAAAGTTTAATGCAAAGATTCAAACTTTTAAAATTGTTTAATCGTTTTGCGCATGACCAGAACTGAAACTAATCTGCTTGCCTTGAAACATATATTTTTGAGTGATTTAATTTGTAATTAATTATTGAATGGCGAATTGGTTTATTTATGATATTTTTAGTTTTTAAGTCGATAAAAATTTTGTTAAATAATGTTTTTCATTTCATTTTTTCTCTTGTTTTAAATAATATTCCCGGATTTTTCTTTTAATTTTTATTTTATTTATTACTATAGTAGCCTAAATAATCTATATACATATAATAAAATAGTAACTCATTTCCTGTCTGTTTGTGTTTCTGTTTGTGTTCACATTACGTAAAAACTACTGGATGGATTTTAACAAAATATTGTAAGAAGTATCCTGATTCCAATATAGGAAACTCTTTTTCAGCAAAAACGTCTTATTTCCAAGAGAAAGTGGAGAAAAATCAGTGGAACTACCCCGATTCGTCTGAATGTTGCTTTTTTTTATGTATGTGCAGTATAAACAGTTCATCATTTTAAAAATTAAAGGGGTCTCATACAACATACATGTTTTTTACGTGTATTAAGAACCGTAACGGGCACCAACTTAAAACTTTTTTACGTGTCACTATAGCTCCCATCAACAAAAAGTAATAAAAAATAAATTTAATAAATTGAAGGGTGTCCCCATAGGTGACACAATTTGACATTTATAGGCCTATCTATTGAACCATTATACACAAGACCTTGAAAGTTTCACAAAATGTCGATTAGTATGACCGTTATAATAAAAATTATAAATATTAAAAATTATAAATTAAAGGGTGCCCCAATAGTTAATTTAATTTGATGTATATGTCCATACTTTTGAAAAGATGTACACCGACTGTTGCAATTTACGAAAAGAACCTGTGTTGCTAAGTCTGATATAACAAAAAGTATAAAATTTGAATTTGGAACTAAAAGGGTATCCCAATTTTTAATGTAATTTTTTGACAGACAGCTAAAATTTACAAGATACCTGTATTGCTAAATCCGCTATAACAAGTGTACAATTTGAATTTAGAAATTAAAGAGTGTCCCTATAATTGATGTAATTTGACCTATATGCCGCTAGCTTTTGAACCGTTACAGACAAAGACTTGAAAATTAGGCAGAGTTATCCACTACTTTGTCTGGTATAATAACAAGTATAAATATTTAGAATTATGAATTAAAGGGTATCCCAATAGCTCATATAATTTGCTGTATATGGCCAAACTTTTAAAACGTTATACACAAACAGTTGAAATTTATAGAGAATCTTTGTGGCCAAGTCCTCTTATAACAACAGGTCTTTAAATTAAAATTGTAAATTAAAGGGTGTCCCAATAAGTGATGTTATTTGATCTATGTTTCCCTACCTTTGAAACCGTTATAGACAGTCAGTGTACCTGACGTATTTGCGGTATATGGCCTTAATTCTTAAGCCGTTATAGACAGACATTTGATATTTACATAGCACGTCTATTACTATGGCCGTTATAGCAACAAGTATACAGTTGAAAATTAAAGAGTGACCTTATCTTTTGAATGCTTATAGATAAAAATTTGAAATTTTAACAAAGCGAATATTACTATCTCCACAATAAAGAGTACAAAAAAACTTAAAGGGTGTCTTCATAGGTGATGTAATTTACATTTTTATTTAAGAACTTGTGCTCAACTATCTGTTTTGAAGTCGTTTTTTTGCAAGATTTTTTTTTTAAATTTATTATTGCGTAAATTGAACAAATTGTGAAAAATCAATTTTTTGTAATAAATTGCGGAATACTTGACTTTTTTTATTTTTTCGCTATGGTTTGCTTAAATTGGTGAAAGATATTTTATTAAAAATAATAATTTGTTTGATAAAAAATTATGATTAACAATAAAAAAGTTAAATTAGTGGATGGTAGAAAAATATAAAGTCCTTAAAGATAAATGGGACTATAGTTTTATTACCACCCACCCAATAATTTAACTTGATTATCTTCAATCATATTTTTTTTTGTTAATCAAAATTCTTTATTAATAATTTTTAACATAAAAATCATTTACCAATTTATGCAAATTATAGTGACAGAAAAAAGCAATCGTAATTTAAATGAAAAATTTCCCATAAAAATATTTTCTTCATTATGAATTTTAATGTAAATTTTATTTATTTATGTTTTAATGTAAAAATATATAAATTTTTTTTATTAATTTAATGTTCAAGTTAAATTGATTGAAATACAATAATTGTGGTCACAATTATTTTACACAATTTCTAATAAATTTATGGTTAAAATACAAAATAACTTAAAACCGCCAATAAAACACAAAAAACATATTATTTTAAATTAAAAAAAAAATTAAATAAAATAAAATAAAAAATACATATTGGACGTAAATAAACAAGGACAATTTCAATTGATACCTGTTACAATAATAATGAAAATTTTAAATGCAGAAAATAAAATTCAATCAAGTGACTGACAATGACAATTTCCATACGTAAATGAATTAAAAAATGGGAAGTGGTCGTTAAACCAGCGTACGTACAATTACTTTTGAAGCAAAATTTGAATTGAAGGATGGTAGGAGCAGCAGCAGGGCTTGTACGGTGCGAAAAGGTAAAATGGCTGAGCTTAATATAAGTTTTAATGAATATTTACAAAACGTAAATGTGACATTAATTATAAATGTGGGCAATTTATTTGTTGGCATTTATTTAAATTTGTTTTTTTTCCAATACCAAAAAATAAATTTTATATTGTCCTATAAAGGACTAAATAAATATTTTTTTTTGTTTACTTTAAAATGTTTCTTTTCGGTAATTTTGTGGCACTAGTTTTATTTTTTTATTATGAAAATTGCACAAAACTGTACTATGCACCACAACAAATGGTTTCCAACTCTCTCAGCTTCAGCGAATGGCTCGCATTGAAAGATGTAACTTACAAGAACACCGGTCATTTGTGAAAACCCTATAAGAAAATATCCCACGAATACTATGTGAAATTAAAGGTACTGGAAGTGTCCACTGTGTCATCAGCTGTTTGGAAAGCAAGCAAAGGTGTTTTTTTCTGTTACTATTCGTGTGAGCATAGGGCTTGAACGAGGCATTACCATCCTTTCCGTTGTTTTTGCTATAGTTTCGTTAATCTTTATGTATTATAAGTTGATTATTTTTATTGTACTGTAGCTTGCCTCTGTCGCTGCCTAGAAACAACACCTACACATGATTATGTAGTGGTGGTGCAGATCCTTACTATATGGTGTAGAGTCTGGTTTGGCATTTGTTATTTCATTTGCGCTTTCCGAATAGTGCTGGCAATTTCTACTACTTTCAATTACTCGATACAACTCAAAACTTGGTACTCAATTGTACTCAATACTTCCGTTTACATACTAACAGAGAAAATTTATCGTCGTAGTTGTCAAATATTTTTATAAATTTATTTCTAAAAATACTACCGTAAAAGTATCGATTAACTGCTTTTGTGTATTGATTACCCAAAAATATGATCGAGTATGGAGTACTCTGTACCCACTACTCAATACTTTGCCAGCACTATTTCTGAATTTTCATGTGTGGAACGTTGTTTGGAGTGGGAAGCCTCTTAATTTAAAACTCGAACACCGCGATGCAAATTTCAGCCGGGATTTAAACCAGAGTGTTTCGGTTTGAAGTTTGGCGCTCTTAGCCACTTACCACGCCAACCCTACAAGCTAATGTTTACTAGCTGATAATTCCGACACATAGTATTGGATTTGGGAAAAAATGATAGCATATCCAAATATTTGTATCTATACATATAATAAACTTGTAACTCATTTCCGTATGTCTGTCTGTTTGTGTGATTTGCGTTCGCATCACGTAAAAACTACTGGATGGATTTTAACAAAATTTTCTGAGGAGGTACCTTAGCATTCCAATATAGGATACTTTTTTTCCGCAGAAGTATGTCATCTACAAGAGAAAGTGAAGAAAAATCAGTGAAAGTACGCAATTTCCGGTTTAAAGGTACTGAAATTTTGGGTTTAAAACTGGGATAATTTGAACACGGTTGCGCAACTTTCATTTTTGAAAGTGGGATATTTTAAAAACTGGGATTTTTTAAACATGGTTGCGCACCTTTTATTTTCGAAAGTGGGATATTTTAAACAAAATTGGGCAGCAGATGGCGCCAATTGAATTTTTACTTTGTGAAATTACATTGTTATTAAAATATTTTAAACACCTCTTACAGAGCTTTACAATAAATTTTAGAATTTTTTATAAATTTTAGAATTTTATCCAAGGATGGGTACTCTTATATAAATTAAATACATAAACCATAACTGAAGCACTATAAAAGTAAGTGTCTTACAATTTTGTGTGAAATACTTTCAAAAGAAAATCGAGTAAAATATTATCAGGACGTCCACGACGGGTACAGCTAGTTAAGAAATATAAGGACACATTTTAAAGAATTGGAAATACTACGGTATATATTCGTATTCGCACAGGTACACAGGTACACAGGTAAAGGAAATATTTTATTTTCTTTTTCGCTAGTATGTCATGTTAATTGCGGCAGTAATTGTTTATTCTATATATTCTATATGGGGACCTAAGCTAAGATTTCTAACGGAAGCTCATATAAATTCATGTCAATATGTTCGGTCATAATCGATTATTAAGGAGTCATAACAAATATGTTAAAAAAAAACTGTAAACGGCTCTTCTGTAAAATTTACTTTTTACCCCTTAGATCCTCTTCTCTTTCAGGCAAATATCGTTTTCTTCAATTTTAATCTTGGCCAGATTTTAGTTGAGGCTTCCATGACCTGCCACTAATACAACTATCCAGCTTAAGATACCACGATTATATTCAAGTAACTTTCTGGATTTTTTTCTTCCGACTATTTCTTCAGGAGTGCTCTAAAAGATTAACCCGTTCACCTCTTAGGAGGTGTCCACATCCCTCTCTTTCGGTCAATTAAATGCGAAGTTTCTTCACTGACAAACCGATCCACCTTTCGTGAAGATGTCTTGTTCAACTCTGTTGAATTCTCACGACTCTGTTTTATTTTACAGTAATAAGAATTTATGGAATTTGCAATAATAGAGAGAAGAGTTTCACTCACACAGAGTTTCAAATGCGCGGGTAAATATATATTAAAACTGTAGTTCGACAGATAATCATTCTTCACTCGACTTAATATATACAACCTCCTAGCAAAGAAAATATCTAACCAGCAGCTTGTTATCGAACGTGAAAAGGTACAAGTCGAATAACAACAAGGGACCACGAACAGACGTATGTTAAATGTGGATCTAAGCTTTTGGCAAATGCTAGAAATTAAAAAGACTCCATAATGTTCCCCTTTCAAAAGGTCTGAAAGTAAGATAGTTATAAATAACCAACAGAATGCCTGAACTCATTGATGGCCATAGGGAGTCGAAAGCTGCAAATAAAGTCAGTGATATGCTTTGATATCAACACCCTCCCCAAGAAATATAAAATAATAATTAAATATTGCCGCTGATTAATAACCTCAAAAGAAAGAGAAAGATAACAAACCAAAGTTTGAGTGCTGTTACTAAAACAAAGTAATAGCAATGACTACAGTTAATACGTTCGCGGACGTGAATGCTATAGCTATAGTGATGCAAACTGACGTGAATGCTATTCAGCTCTTATAACTAATAGATGAATAGTAATGATATTATAATGGGTCCCAAGTCATGCCTGGAATGAATGATTTGTACGTACTACGGATAAGGAGGTCTTATATTACAAATGCTTATTCTCACCAGTTTAGAAAATTATCTGAAGCCTCGTCGTAGCTAGCCCTATTTAGGCAGTGTTTAGGAAGCCTAAACGACATTTTTAATAATCCATAGTGCAAAATTATCCAAAGTAGACAGTCAACAAAATAAGGTTATACAAGGTAGAGTAGCATCCAAAGTAGAGAGTCATATTTCCCAAAGAAAACACAATTATGTGGGAAATTTTCAACCATTTCATTCCTTTACCCAGCTTCTATTAGTTTCCCTCTTATCTTGTGACATGCCTCTGTATCTTGTGACACCAATGATATTACTGAGAAGATTGTAATCTCCAGTCAAGACATGAAGGACAGTTATGAACTGCTTTTGACGTCGTTTCCAAGCCAAGAATGGAATTTCGGTTATTAGAGTAGTTGTAAACAATATATGTTAAAATTACGTTTCCTCGAAACCAATTTGCAGGATCCCTACCCAAAACATGTGTGTGAAAACGTTACAGTGGTCTGGGAATTTTATTGATATGAAATGTTTTAGATTCCTGGGTTATACCCCAACTTTGAACTATTTAGAGCTATCATGGATCGCCCTTTTTAAAAAAGCTTAAGAACATGACAGATTAGGTGAAGTCCATCTTACATCTAGGAATTTTAGCACTCAACATTTTATTTCAGCTAAAATTATTCCTACTCTACTGATTTTGGATAGACTATCAGTCTGGGGATTGCGGGTTCGACTAACGCCAAATACCCTAAATGTTTCCACAGACAAGCCAAAAGCTTTTCAGGTAGTGTGTTGTCTTAAAAAAAAGTCAAATGGATGGCTGAAAAATTTTCCCAAACTACTTCTGTTTTCTTAGACCTCCCTCGTATGTCAGTACAATTTATTTCCATTTGAAATAATTTTTATTGTTTTTCATAAATCTATTACTACCATCATCACACCGGCAGGCATCTCTATTTAATAATGTGAATATAAACTTTTATTCACCACAAAAATTTCCAAATATGTAAATTTGACTGTCTGGTTCATTGCACTTGGGGTGTCACTGTCTTTAACCCAATTTGATAATTTTTATAGACAAACGTTTTGTTTTGTTTTGGCATTTGCAATTAAATCATAATTAAAATGCTGTGAAGGTAAAAATGAAATAAATAAAAGTTTGTAAAAATATATTTGAGCAGAAATAAAAAAAAATTATTGACAAAATAACGATAATTTACTCATGATAAAACCGAACCAAAAAACCAAACAAAAAAAATCACATGCGAACGTTGACAACATTTTAATGAATTAGATGGCGAAAAAATATTGAAGACCTTAACCTCGAATTAAGGTTAAGCAAATAACCAAACAAATACAAATTAAAATACACACATACTAATACAAAAGACATTTGTATTTACATGTGTTGAACGAATTTGTTTTATTAATTGTACCAGCACTTAGGCTATGACGTCTATTTATGCTACGCATTGTGCTGGTACTAGGAAATAGGAATGGTATTATTGTTAGAAATAGTTTTATTTATTTATTAAAGCGTTTTAATATACATATATACATATATTACATAAACATATAGAACGATTACATTTGCTGCAAATATAACGAGTTTTATATGGCTCTTGCGAAGAAACACAAAGATAAACGTGTTGAGGCATACATATGTTTGATGCTGTGTTGCGTCTGATGTCGTCGGAGAAGAGTCCGCTACCTAAAAATAATGAAATATTTAATTCCAAATTAGCGGCGTTTATTACTCTGCTTTGGCGGACTCAACTCGTCATAGATGATGAATGAGGCCAAACCAGCGATATCAAGTTATAAAACATTTCTAATGTCCAACGATTTATCGAGCGTTTGCACGAATAGCTAGTCAATCTGATCTATTGTATCTCTACACCCACTTTAAATTTATTGTTGTCCAAAATTTGATCCTGTTGAATCCTTTCACTGGATCGGTCTTTTGACGGTAATGGACAGTGGATAACATGATTACTGGCTTTTTTTGACTTCGTCATATAGGAGCACAGAGCGATACTTTGGGTCAAGCAATTCACACGGAATTTTTGTCCATATATTTTTCCATCGATTTCATGACGACCCTTTGGTATATTATAATTCGCCCACAATTCCTTTGCTGACTGAAAATTCGCGTGGAACACTAGCAATTAGCAGCATTCGCGAAAAAGCACAAAATTTCGTCTTCGTTAGTCATTACCCAAGATAGCTGTTTATTAGTATCTTTTTATTCCATAAACGAAGCACTTTAACGGCTTCCTGCACAATAATACTAACGATTTCAGGAGCCAATAATGACCTAAAAATATAGTGCGCTGAGTCGGTGATGCTCCTCGTAATAGAGCTTTTTCGAATAAAAGTTGTAATATTGTGACAGCGAGACCTTCCAGGTGGTGGAGGAGATGATTTAAATATCATAGCATCCTTCGACAGATGCATTAGGTTCTGAGTTATAGATGTACTAGATGAATGAATCGTGGTTGGATCTTAAACAGCAATGGCTTCTCTATACACATCCTTAATGCCATCATGGTTTTCACCTAGAACGTCCTCTAACTATATTTCCTGTTCTATGTCTGACGCATCATCATCTGGAAAATATTCATCATCCTCTACGTCGCCACTTGTTTCCAATGGATCGGACTCCTGTCCCATAATTTGTTCAATTTGTACCTGCTTCGAAATAAGTGATATCTGCCGCTGCCTCCGTCAGAAGTTTTATTGCTTATATCAAACGTTCGACAATATACATATGGGTCTGCACAGACTCATCTGAGCGTAAATAACGAAAGTAGTTTAAAAAAAATTATTTTTACAAAAAATATACTAAAAATTTTAAATTTACTACCCCACTGTGTGCTAACTATATGTTAGGAAGTCATGGACTAAGGAGACTCAGCTATTTTTTTAAAAAATATCTACATATATTTAAAGAGCTAATGGGCCTGACCAGACCCATATAAACATCGGAGGGTTGAATCGAAAGACTACAACATAGTTCTATATAATTCATACATGGACTATTCATTTTGAACCAATGATTTATTGTTTAAACACAAGTGTTTGTGGTTTTATGAAATTGAGATATAGAATAGTTTTGGGTTACCCCGATGTAATGACTTTCTTAAATTTAAATAGTTGTTGTTATAGCGGGCATATCAATTCAAATACTATGTAAATTACAAGTGCCTCTCTCTATATAATGGTTAAATAGGTATCACATATAGGGACACCCTTTAAATTTTATTTTCTAACCTTCTTATTATTGCGCATATAGTAATACACGCTAATAAATTTCAAGTGTCTGTTTATAATGGTTCAAATAACAAAGTCATAGACAGGGTTGTCAGATATGGCGATTTCTCGCCAAACGTGACGATTTTCTTATTTGGCGATCAAATTTTTCATTTGGCGAAATGGCGCCTTTTTGGCGGTTTTTAAAAATTTTGGCTAATTTGTTGGCGATTTTTCAGATGATATTACTTCCGCAAACTTTCGGAAATAGACATTTATTTAAAGTTTACGAACATCTTTCAATTTCAAAATGTTGCAATTCCTCATAACAAACAAAATGCCTTGTTTTCAAAGATTTTCATAAATCCTAACATACCTTTGGATGCTGATTAACCACAATAGAAAATAATAGGTTGAGGAAAAAGAAATTCATTTTTTCGTATGAGGCAGGTTGACGTGTACTCCAAACTATTGCTGGAAGGTGTTTTAAAACTTAACAGATACAGGATACATAGCCACAGCTGGGAATGAAGCAGCAGACCAACCAACAAAAGGGGGATCTGCTATGAATTTCTGTGGATGATAACCCAAAGTTGCGCTGGATAATGGCATAATGCGAGCTAAGTTCCTACAATGATGGACTCATTAAACCAGGCAGGCTCGAATGGTGGACAAAGAACGCATGGGCAGGAAGGCCAGTAGAGTTCTCAGAGGCTGAGACGGAAGCGCACATTACGTGTGAATGTCAGCACTGGCTAGCATAAGACTTAAGACCACTCGTAGAAGCTTGTTAAAAGTGGATACCATGGGGACCTGAGCCTTGAACAAATGCTAGCAATTACTAGAGGCTGCGTGATTCAAAAAAAAAGGTCGACAGTTACCAGTCGCCAATCTGAAATCACTTAAGTCAAGATTGAATTTATGAGGGTAAGGTTGCCGTAATTTTTATTTCGGTTGCTTATAATCGCAGAGGTCAGAAGGGTCGAAAAGAAAGTGGTCGGCTTCGATATTCTCCTACATTAAAATATGTATAAAAAATAATAAGACAGAACCCATTTTGGCGATTTTTTACATCGATTTTGGCGAAAAATCAGACAACCCTGGTCATAGATTCAAATTACTTCACCTGTGGGGACACCCTTTAAGTTCTAATTTTAAAATTAAAACCTGCTGATATAGCGGAAATATTATGTGTTTCTGTTTATAAAAGATTCAAAAGATAAGGCCATATATCGAATGACATACATTACAAATTGGGTCACCCTTTATTATCTAATCTTAAATTTAAGAGGTTTTGTTATAGTGGACATTGTTCAACACTTTGCTGTGGCTGCCTAAAACGGTTTAAAAGATAGAGGCGTATAAGTCCAATTAAGTCACCAATGTGGTCACCCTTTAATTTTTAACTTTATTTTTTATTACTTGGTAGGACAGGCGATTTGTTAAGATTTAAGAATCGCTCTCATAACCGTTCAAAACGTTGTAAAATTTAAGTGTGTTGAATAGTTACACCCTTTAAATTTTTAAAATATGAAAGTATGGGCTCTTAAATAAAAAAATATTCAAATCGTTTTAGCAATAATGGAATTCTGCGGGCACAGACATAAACAACAAAGTCTACAGACGACTTGATAACCTTCTCCTGTTTTAGGTCGTTTAAAAAGTCCAAAAATTAAAAAAAATAAACATTTTATTTTTACTCTAATCTTATTTCCACACTTTTCAAACGCCACTTAATAATGACATTAACCCGGCTTAAATTAATATAAAAAAAATGTGAAATCATTAATATAAATATAAAATATTAATTAAATAAAACACCATTCGATTAATGTCCTATTAAACCTGCAAACACAACACAATTAATAAAAAAAGGCATAAATAAACTGAATTAATTACAAAATGTTTGTAATATAATTAAAAAATGTGTTACCACCAAAACCAAATCAGACCAACATGCAGCCATTTGGGGCCGCTACCCTTAAACATGACTAAATAATTTTTGCCTTGTAAACGATGAGGTTGATGATGCTGCTACAGCTACTGTTTGTTACATTTGTGAGTAAAAAATAATTAAAAATTAAATGGTTAAAAATAACCCCCATGAACAACGTTTATAAATGTTAAAAAATCCAGCCCAGTTAGTAGTCTCTTACTACCAATAAAGCATTTTTAGCTACCCCCCTTTGGTATCTTGATGTGTTTTTAACTGGGCTTTTTTTTTTGTTGTTGCAAGTGGTGGGCCACACATGTATTTGTTGCAACAAATATTATGTGAATCTCCATTTATCGTTTAAAAACATGAACTTTAAATCTGAAATAATAAGAATTTATTGCAAATTAATTGCAACCTCATTAGGGCAACAGCTCTCCCAACATGTGTGTGTATGATGTTCGTATCTGCCTGGGCCGGTTACAATTCGATAAAACAAAAATGTTGTTAAAAGTTGTTCAACAAACTTGTTATAGTAGACACCTTTATTATTTTAATATTGCAACTTAATTTTATACCTGTTAAGCTATTTTTTATAGATCAAAGCAATGCCTTACAATAGGAAGGTATTGACTTTTAACAGGGATAGAATTGCATGACACGTCATAAAAGATCCAACCAACAACCAGACCCATTACATTTTTAAATCTTTCTAAGTTAATGCTAAAGCATCGAGAATAGTAAATGTGTTAAATCAGTACCAGGTCACTAGGATCCCAACCTGACGTTAGTCTTAACAAAGGGTGATAAAAAAGCGACCACCAATGCCGTCTGGCGAAACATAAATTTGTTACTATAAACCGGCACATTCTAGGCAAATTCCCTAAGATTTGGTTCCAAACCCCAGCTACGTTGATATTAACTACATAACCTTACCAATAATTGAAAAGAAACTTTGGGGCCCTTTGGGCTTTTCTTTGTCTTGGCATCACGAGCAAGGCCAGTAGTTAAAGCTGAAAAAAATTTCATATTCAAGTTTTAGTCCTCTAGAAAGTATAACGAACTGGTGCCTCATATACCATTTTTGCAACAGCGTCAGAAACGTAAATATATTTAAGACAGACAATGGCATACGATTCCTCATAATCCTAACTCTGGGGGGTTACTACGTATTTCGAATCGAAAGAAAAATCATTCGAATTTGTATGTCTTTTACATTGTGTTTCGAACAATTAATTTTTCTTCCGATTCGAAATACAAAGTAACCCCCCTGGGTTACTCCCAATTAATTACAAAGCTAATTATCGGTAATAAAAAGAGCTAGCAACAGAATTGATAGCCGTAATCAGGTTCCTAAGTCCCGTTCAACACTTGCAATTTTTGTTTCTGCAACATGTTTTTTTTGTTGTTGGGAGAGGAAATAAAAATACTGCGACTCTCTATTGTTGTTAGCTTTTTTCGACATGAGAATGACTCAATAAAATTATAGTCGTCAGACACACAATTTTAAAAGTATGGACACGAATGCAACTTCAAAAGAGAATTACAAAATAACTCATAAACAAAAAATAAACAAAAGTCTGGAACGGGAATAACTGGAGTTTATAAAACCTTGAACAGTAATTTGGTTGTTATGGAAAAGAAAAGAGAAGAGAAGTGAATAGAAGAGAAGTGAAGAGAAGAGAAAATAAAACAAATGAAAGAAAATAAAATAAAACAGAAGAAAAAAGTAGAGAAGAGAAGAAAAGAAAAGAGAAGAGAAGAAAAAAAGAGAGGACTTGAGACAAGAAGAGAAAACAAAAGAAAATGAATCCTAACAGAGAACTCAGACATAAATTATCTCTGTGATAACCACTGTTACCCTGCAAGCAAACAATTACAGTCATCGTCTATGTTCTCATTTACGTCAGGTTGCCTAACAAGCTCAACAGTGGGATTATAAGGCTATATTATTAAACCTAGGCCTACTGCACTTCAGAACACCTCTGCGATTCCAACGAGTTATTCGCATTTCAAATTAAAATTTTTGAAATTTTCGGTACCCTGTATCTCGTTTCTGTAACTAAAGTGAGGAACTTTTCACATGAAAAAATAATAGTCATTCTGTTTCCTAGCTAATCCTAAATTTTTTTAAATAATCGGCCCTATTCCCGTTGGCGTTGTAGTTTGAAAACGAAATAAAAACAACCATTTGGCATCACCGTTGGTGTTAACGACATTCGTCGTAAATATATCGGTATTTTCTATTTTAAAACGAAGATAAAGACGACAATAACATAATCGTTTTCTGTCGTCATGATTGTAGGCAACAAAATTCAAACGACTGCAAGAAAAAAATTTCAAAATTAAAAAAATGTACATCAAGGCAGTTCGAAATTTTAGTTTCTTAAAAGGAAAAATATCCCGCTTAGGCTAAGGGGTTTCGAAAGGGCATTAAACCCATAAATTTTGTGATTTTTGAAGCGAAACTGTCGAGAAATTAAATCCGTTTGGGTCTCCAGTTCTTGATAGAGAAGGTTGGTATAAAGTAAGTAAAACTAAATTAGGAGAAAATATCCATTAAATTTTTTTATTAAAATAAATTAAGAATTCAAAGCAACAGGGGAAGGCTGTTATAAACAGGTGCACTTGTCACCATTGGAGAAAGCGGTTTGACCTTTAAGAATTTTAAAAACAATTTAACCCGAAAAGAAACCTATGGGTTTTCGCCGACCAGAAGAAGTTGGATCGCTATTAACTGAACTTCGAATCTGGGATGACAAAAATGTTAACGTTCTGTCGTAGCATCTTCCGATGTACATGTACATCCATTATTTCATCATCATCACTTGAACTTGAAAAATAAAATTCAGTTGCTAAAACTTACAAAGAAATAATAAACTTTACAGAAATTTACAAAAATGTCATAAATATCAACACAAAAAATTGCAGTGCTACCACACTTTATTAATTTTTCACTTTGCTTTCGATAACGTTCTTTATCGTTTCTTTATCGTTTCAATATATTTCAAGAATGCGAATTTGGGAACGAAACGACTATTAAAATTAAAACAACAACGGGAATTGGGCCGAATGTATTAAAAAAGTTTGTCATTATCTCTAGCTCACCCTGTGTAAAACAAGCTGACTATAATAATTTCATGTAAAAAGTTTCTTACATAAGTTACAGAAACGAGGTTAAAAAAAAAAATAATTTTTTTCTTGTAGTAAACAATCAAATTTTAAATATTGTAGACAAATTTGAAAGTGACATCTTTTCTCAGCTCAAAAGTAGACGATTTTCAGTATAATAATTTTTGCAAAAAAAGCCGACTTCAAAACAAATAGAAGGGCACCAATTCTAAACTAAAAATGTAAGAAGTAATCTGTAAGAATTAGATTTAAACCAAATAAGAGGTGCGTCAAAATTAGAGGGAAAAATATTAAGACTATTGAATGTCAAACCTCTCCCTATTACTGTTCAAAAGTTAAGCTATTTTCACCAGTATCCGTCTTGTATGAGGACACCATTCAAGCCTCTGTCTATAATGGTTTCAAAGATAGGGGCACACAGATCTAATAACATCACCTATTCGGATATCCTTTAATTTATAATGTTAAATTAAAGACCTGTTATTATAGAGGACTTGGCCACAAAGATTCTTTGTAAATTTCAACTATCTGTCCATAACGGTTAAAAAGTTTAACCATATATATCAAATTACATGAACTATTGGGACACCCTATGCATTATAATTCCAAATATTTATACTTGTTATCATACCAGAGAAAGTAGTGGATATTCTGCCTAATTTTCAAGTGTTTGTGTTTAACGGTTCAAAAGATAGGGTCATATAGATCAAATTACGTAATTTATGGGGACACCCTTTAATTTCTAACTTCACATTGTATACTTGCTGTAGTGGACTTTGCAATACAGGTTCCTTGTAAATTTCAGCTGTCTCTCTCTAACAGTTCAAAAGTTTGGCCACATACATAGAATTACATTAGCTATTGGGACACCCTTTTAGTTCCAAATTCAAAATTTTATACTTTTTGTTATAGCTGACTTAGCACTACAGGTTCTTTGTAAATTTCAGCGGTCTGTGAACAACTATTCAAAAGTTTGGCCATATACATCAAATTAAATGAACTATTGGAGCACCCTTTAATTTAAAATTTTGAATATTTATACATTTTATTATAACGGTCATAGTAATCGACATTCTGTCAAATTTTCAAGGTTTTGTCTATAACGGTTCAAAAGATAGACCCAAATAGGTCAAATTATGTCACCTATGGCGACACCCTTTAAATTTTAAATTTATTTTTTTTATTAATTTCTGCTGTTGGGAGCTATGGCGGTACGCAATTTTTTAAAATTTTAATTTGCTGCCGTTTACGGTTCTTAATACACGTAAAAAACATGTATGTTGTATGGGGACACCCTTTAATTTTTAATATAATGAACTGTTTTTAAAATGGGACCAACCTGAAAGCATAACCTTTCAAATGAAGAAAAAAATTTTAAAATCGGTTCAGAAATGGCTGAGTTCTGCGGTTACATACATAAAAAAAAGCAACATTCAGACGAATTGATAACTTCCTTCTTTTTTGAAGTCGGTTAAAAATTATTGAATTTTTGCGTATTTAAGGCAAAGAAGGCACCATCAATATAAAAACAAATTTCTTAAGGAATATAGGTACATATATATTTTATATATTTTACATCGAAATTTTGACTTTAGTGTTCTAAAATCCGAGAGCTGGGATCAGGAAATCAAGACTGGTATAAAAAAGGCAATTATTGCTGAAAATATTTCATGATCCCTGGTCTTTAAATGAATTTTTAGCTTAGATACTCCTCTGCTATGCTAATATCAAAATTATTTGGATTAATCAGCCTAGCCTTTACAAATGGCTAATATATACCTATTCCCAACTTTATTTCTGCAAAACTCTCTGACTGAAATGTGATAGGAGTAATTTGAAAGGCTTCTGCATTTATTGAGATGCTTTTATTATATCCAATATTCTTCTAGATCTACGAGTTGTTAAAAAAAACAATTTATCTCCTTTTAGATGCTGTATATTTTTCCATGGAACTCGAGTTAGTATCAGTATCATTCTGTTGTAGTCCCTATCATCCACAATAATTTTAAGCATTGAGAACTTTAGAATGACGTCAGAAGTTTTTAACCCATTTTGAAGAACATCTTAAAGGAATTATATGATTTGGCGCTATCTTTACCCCAATGGTAGTTGATGTAGTGTATTAGTAGCATCTCCGAGACCTACCGGGGCAATGTTGTTTTTGTTGAAACTCTTCAGAGTAAATCATCCACCGACAACTGCATATAAGAGAATTAGCCGAATATATTTTTTAATGACTCCATGAAATATGCTGTAGCGATTTTGAGGACGTCTTGATATGCATTGATTGTGATTCTCACAATGTAAAAATATATGTCTATCCTTTTTTCAAGGATCTCGATTTAATATCAGCCTTGTACGCTGGTGCCTTCTATACATAACATTAGCATTCAGTAAGCTTCAAAGCAGCACGCCACGCAACCAATCCACGACATTCCGTAAGATGTCGAGGATAATAGCCAAATATGAAAATAAATGAATCATATTTATTTCTGAAAGGTTTTATCAAGTGCGTGTCAATCACTTACAAGCCGTCAGAATTCCCAGCATAATTCCTGATATCATGACTACCTATTGTGGTCATCAACAGAGAAATAATTACAACATATCTAAAGGCAGGTTTCACAAGAATGGTTAAAGGGCAAACAACGGTGTTGTACTAATATTTCCAAGGCTAGAGATTTTTATAAATCGATTTGAACCAATGGATTTACTTTGATCGAATTTTTAGCATCATTATGATTAAATGCTATTTTGTTTTACAAGAAATCTAAAAGATATAATTTATCATATCAAATGTATTAAAAAATTTAATTCCATCATGAGATCAAGATGAGATGCGTTCGGTTAACCCGGGGAAAGAGAATGGAAGTACACCCATGGGCTACTGGTAGTGTTAACGTTTTATTTAGCGATTGGTTCACATGCTAGTAGGCTTTGATGTAGCCGTAGTTGCCGGGTACATTAAAAGGAGCAGACGGACTTTCCCCTTATGTATGAATGTTGGCACAGTTCTAGGTGACCCTTTTGTATATCTAGTTCTTAGTTCGTTTATAACGAGTGATTTTTTAAGAGCTTGAGAACTTTTTTTTTAAAAAAAACGCATAAAATTTGCAAAATCTCATCGGTTCTTTATTTGAAACGTTAGATTGGTCCATGACATTTACTTTTTGAAGATAATTTCATTTAAATGTTGACCGCGGCTGCGTCTTAGGTGGTCCATTCGGAAAGTCCAATTTTGGGCAACTTTTTCGAGCATTTCGGCCGGAATAGCCCGAATTTCTTCGGAAATGTTGTCTTCCAAAGCTGGAATAGTTGCTGGCTTATTTCTGTAGACTTTAGACTTGACGTAGCCCCACAAAAAATAGTCTAAAGGCGTCAAATCGCATGATCTTGGTGGCCAACTTACCGGTCCATTTCTTGAGATGAATTGTTCTCCGAAGTTTTCCCTCAAAATGGCCATAGAATCGCGAGCTGTGTGGCATGTAGCGCCATCTTGTTGAAACCACATGTCAACCAAGTTCAGTTGTTCCATTTTTGGCAACAAAAAGTTTGTTAGCATCGAACGATAGCGATCGCCATTCACCGTAACGTTGCGTCCAACAGCATCTTTGAAAAAATACGGTCCAATGATTCCACCAGCGTACAAACCACACCAAACAGTGCATTTTTCGGGATGCATGGGCAGTTCTTGAACGGCTTCTGGTTGCTCTTCACTCCAAATGCGGCAATTTTGCTTATTTACGTATCCATTCAACCAGAAATGAGCCTCATCGCTGAACAAAATTTGTCGATAAAACACATTTCGAACCGAACACTGATTTTGGTAATAAAATTCAATGATTTGCAAGCGTTGCTCGTTAGTAAGTCTATTCATGATGAAATGTCAAAGCATACTGAGCATCTTTCTCTTTGGCACCATGTCTGAAATCTCACGTGATCTGTCAAATACTAATGCATGAAAATCCTAACCTCAAAAAAATCACCCATTAGTTAGCTTGGTTGGGCAATTTATGATGAATAGAGTCAAATTTATTTTTAAATTCATAGTTTAATTCCACAAACACATCTTGCATTTAATAGCTCTCATATTGGTCTATCAGAGCGGTTTATTGGAGTAATTATATCGTTTTCAAAATACGTATCTTAGCGATAGTACGCATCTCGTATTACGCCGACCAGTGTGCACAGAACTAGCGATTGATGGTGTGCATCATAGTGTAGATGATAATACAAATATGACAATTAGTCATTGTGACCAACTATTAAACTTGTGACTATTCACTTTATGGAAAATTTGCGTAAGGATCCTAGTTTGCTTGATAACAAGATTCAAGTCATTAGAGCCTCACACCGTTCATTTGAATAATGACCCCAAGGAAATATTGAATTACACTTTGATTTGAAAATGTTGTTCATAGCTGAAGCACACTTTTGGTAAAATGGCTATGCTGAGTCCATGGACATTATTAGAGCATTCAAGCTATTCTCGAAACACCATAACATCCAGCAAATCTCATATCTCTCACATCTCATATGTCTTCACAAATCCCCCCGGGGGTACTAACTGTCAGTGCAGGATTTGCAAAAGCTTTGACAAAGTGCTCTTGGGGGAGAGCCGGCCCTCTCTGTGTCCGGTTGTTGGTGAGGTCCTCTTCGGGGGTACACGTGGTGTTTGTGGTTTAATGTCAATGTATGTAGGGATGGTGCATTGTTGATCAAAGTGTACTGTTGCACTCTCAATAGAAGGAGTTGGATTGTCTCCAACCCCTAAGCAAGAGGTTAGGATGTGGATCCAGGTTTCTATGTTCTATAAATTGCTACTCATTGTGATTGTGCAGTATGTCTAGTGCGATATGAGTGCCATTATAGTACTGGACTATGGTGGCGCTAGTCTACGCTTTTATTTTACTCGGTGGTAAGAACACTGTCGGATAAGAGCCTACGCGGCTAGGTGCCGACGTTAATCTTGGTCACATCTGTCTTCACAAATAACGATAGTCAGATCATTATTGCGGAGTGCGGTCTAGAGACGTTTACTAATTTTTTCGTGGCCCCATTGAAAGGTATTAGTAGTGCAGACATGCGGTTTCAGCAGGATGGTGCTATATATCACATACGAAGCGAAACATTCAATTTGCTGAGAGAAAATTTTGGGGAACAAATAATTTCAAGAAATAGATCTGTCATAAGATCCGAGGTCTATGCAGATAATCCAAAAACGATCGAGCACTCGAAAGTGAATATTAAAAGATCTATTGCCGGATTGGTCATCCAGGTGATGCCGTGTACTAGTAGCGGCGGCTAATGCCCAAAATCATATTTAGACATTATTTACATCAAATAATCTGATTACATAAAGCCAAATTGGATGGATATGAAAAAGTAAAGCGCTGTTTTATTCAATTTTAAGTTCTTCGCTTCTGCAGAAACAAAAAAAAAAAAAACGTTTAATAAGACGACAGGGTGAGGCCAGTAATATTTACTGGGATCTATAGATTTTAGTGTAATTTAGACGAGTGTAAACACAAAATCATATAATTTCACTTGATAGCATTGTAAGCTGCCCCGTAAACCAGCTAACCGCCCAAACAAAGCAATTTCAACAGCTTGTTTTAGATCTTTCACAAAACTTTTGTTTTATAACACCTAATACCGATTGATAGAAATGCCGGATACTAGAAAAGTCCGAAATATTATTTGTCTACAGTCTTTCGGTTGAATAATAAAATAGTTCCTAACGTAGCGATACATTAAGTCGTTGATGTTATAATCTTTTTTCTTGTGGTTGCAAACTGATACCAAACGTATTAAATATTTAATAATAATTGAGCGTAAAATTATCACAAAGAGCTAAACACATAAAGCATGGGCGCCACCACCACTACCATTACCATACCACCATGACCGAAACATGAAAAAGATTCCGAACACACAAACATGTAATCGCACATAAAAACCTGTAAATGACCCCATGAGATTTTCCTAAGTGCGTGTAGGTGTTTGTGTGTTCGTGTGTATGTATCTGTGTGCTTTATGGTCCTGATAATTGTATATCTTCACATAAGGACTGACCATTTTGTTATATTTTTTGTTTTTAATTTGTTGCTGCTTTCCTACAGGACATAATCATTTGTGTTAAATTTCACCAACTTCCCAAGCGTGGCAACGAAACTCGTTGTTGGTGTTGGCATCAGCATCAGCGTCAGCATCAGTATCAGCACAGATTGCGGTTGCAATTGTAATTAAATCGACACTGTTTTATAGATACTGCAAATTTTCATACTCGCTCGTACAAAGTTAAAATATGGCCGTGTGTGTGTGAACGCAGGGTGAACGCAGAAATCTTTTAAAAATTAATGCAGCCGGATTAAATGCATTTGTGTGCGTAAATTTTGTTTTAATCGTAGTGGATTTTTGCCGATAGTGTATTTATTTAAAATTATTGAGTTGCTAATGTTCATTAAAAAAGCAATAACAAAAAATTAAATGTTGCTATAAAATGTATGCTAATTTAATGCTAAATAATGACCGACCAACAAAAACACAATAATCGCTATTAAAACACTCTACCACCAGTAGCCAATACCACTACGAGTAGTTGTTGCACAAACAAATAATAACAAGCAAATTAATGAAACTGACTGTATCAGCGGAAAACTATTTAAAATAAATGTAAACTATTTTCTGGAAACATTTTGTGGCCAGAGATTTTTAATAAATGATGTCTTTATTGCGAAAATGGCATTTAATTAAGAGCACTTATTTGCAGAAAATTAATTTTAAATATAAAAGTAAATAAAGTAAACGTTCAATTTATATCAAACATAATCGAATATATTCTAGGTTTATATGCTACAGTGTGTAGCAAAAGTAATCTTATGATATGTTATTTTGCATATTTTAATTATGGTATCTATACATATAGTAAATTTCCGTCTGTCTGTCTGCTTTTCATTTACGTTCACATCACGTAAAATGTACTGGATGGATTTTAACAAAATTTTGTGAGGAGGTACCTAAGTATCCTGGTCCCAATATAGGATACTTTTTTTCCGCAAAAATATCTTATTTCCAAGAGAAAGTCGATAAAAAGCAGGGAGAGTACGCAGTTGAACTAACCGGATATGAATACTTTATTTTTTATAAAGTAAAAAATACATAAACTGATATGTAGCATATTTTAAGGAGGAACTAAGTACTGCTGAGTACAGCACGGAACGCGTAATTTTTGAAAGTTGTATATTTTAAAACACAGATCGTTTTAACTACTTAGTACGGCACGGCACTTTTAATTTTGATATTTAAACACAGGTGGCGCTAGAAAACATATGCCAAATAGCGAATGGAATAAAATTTGTATTTGTTTTAAGTCGCGTACGTGTTGTATAATTTGGTTATTTTGTGAAATACATACTTACGTAATTACGTAATTATGTGATTAAATTATTTTTGTTATTTAGCGTTAATTTTTAAAATTTGGTAAGAATACTACGACTTGAGTGTGGCTATAAAATTCTGTTATTAATAGTTTCTTCTTAGTTAAGTTGCATTTTCTCTTATAGCTGCTACTCTATATAAGTAAGTCTTACAATAGGTGTGGAATACTTTCAAAGCAAAATCGAGCAAAATATTTTCAGGACGCCCACGATGTGGCGGGCACAGCTAGTCTTCAATATATTTGAAATAACAATATGTACGGATATCTCAAGTGTAAACTAAATAAGTTAGGGAGCAATATTTGGCTGTTCCGAATCGTATACTCCTTTCCCCGTAGTGATGTTAGATACACAGTGTGATTAAATTATATGGTTATAGTCAAACCATATTATTTTTCAACAAAATAGCAATATTAGTGTATTAGAACCATAGTATTGTCAACTGTGAAAATGACATTATTAAAAATAACCAAAATTAGTTTTAATTTAAATATATTATAATAAAATATGATCATAATATAATATAAATTAATTATATTATGATGAAACCTAAACTTTATGTGGTAAAATTAAATGATTATAATGTGATAAAAAACTATGAAATGCCGTATGGATTAGTTCCTTCTGTTTTAATAGTTTTGGTAATAAAATACCCAATTGCTTATTACTAGCTGTGCCCACAAACATTGTGTGTGTCCTAACAATATTCTGTTTAATTTTGCTTTGAAAGTAATGCACACCAAAATTAAAGACTCTTATTTTTATAGTGCTTCAGGTATACGTATTTACTTTATATAGAGGTACCCATCCCTAAATAAAATTCTAAAATTTATATAAATTTCTAAAAATTTTTGTAAAGCTAAAAGGTGTAAAATATTTTAATAACAATCTAATTCCACAAAGTAAATGTACAAATTAAATACATATTTTATTCAATTTGACAGTAATACATATTTTTTGATTACTTTAAAACAGCGCCATCTGTTGAGCAACCGTGTTTAAATTATCCCGCTTTTAATTAATATTTTGTCATTATTTTAAAACAGCGCCATCTGTTGTGTAATCATGTTTAAAATATCTTGCTTTCAGAAATAAAAGATGCCTTAAAGTATGCAGTACCTTTAAATCGGTAAAAAAAAATTCAGACACTTTCACTGCTTCTTCGTCTCTACTTTCTCTTGGAAATAATATGTTTATGCGGAATCCTATATTGGAATTAGGGTACTAAGGTACCTCCTCACAAAATTTTGTTGAAGTTTTTACGTGATGCGAACACAGACAGACAGAAAATGAGTTACTATGTGTAGATAATAAATATTCTTATTCTTTATGGAACACGATTTCATTAATTTCACATGGCTTCGCAGTAGATTATCCTGTTATTCCAATATTCCAAGACTTTCTTTACGGTTTCTGGTTCTATCTTACTCGGACTATATTGACCTTAAGGGTTGGAAAGTTTCTGAATCATTTGTATATGAAGCACTATAAGCTAGAGTCTAAAGGGGTCAAATCGTAAATCCGAGGAGGCCAATTGACGTCGCCAAAACAGTTTATTACATGGCTACCAAACTTAGTGCGCAAAAAATCCATTTTTTGATTAGCTGTGTGACAGGGTGCGCCATCTTATTGAAATATAAGATTATCCAAGCTTTTGGCTGCTATTTTAAGCCATTAAAAGTTCGTCATCATGGCTCTGTAGAGCATTTTCAATAATGATTTCAAACTAACATCCACCCAAAACTCTCTCTCTCTCTGTTGATGCAAGTGTAACTCGACAATGATATGCCGATTTTCTGATCCCCAGATGCAGCAATTTCGTTTGTTGAAATAGTATTTAAATGAAATAGTGCCTTATCAGAAACATTGGTTTTTCATCCAAAAGCGATTAGATCTTCTGTAATGCCCAAACTGAGAAGACGTAAATAAAAATAAATGGTCGTTTGTCTACAATTGCTAAATAAATTGAATCTTGTGAGCGAATAATCCTAAACGCGAATATTCCGAAACCTTTGTGCAAAATTCTCACGATGTTCGTATTTGAAATGCCGAGAAGGTTTTGGAGATCGATGACGAGTCGACGTTCTAAAATTGAGTTTCACACGTTCAGCTGCCACATTCTCGTACGTTCAAAGCGTACGACGACGGGTACCAAGAATGTTGTTCATTAGCAAGCCAGTGTCGCGAACTTTTTGCACAAACTTACTTACAGAACTCCTATTTTAACCTATTTTTAGGTTAAGGTTAGGTTAAGAAGGGTTGTGCCAGAAATGACACATCCATTGTGATTCAAAAGAACTTTTTAACAAACAAACAGTTTGGGCGCAGTTCACAGCAATCACTTTGGAAAAAAGTTTTCAATATATTTAAATGTTGTTGAAGTATAAAATGACTCATTTTGGTTCGTGGAAATATGATTTTGACAGATAATCCATATTTCAGTCCATTTTTCAGCGTTAATACGACTCACCATTCATGAAATTTTAATCCATTTATTATACACTTTAAATAAAATGATAGATATCAGTATATTTAATTTCCGCAAGTTTTTATTATTCCATCAATTTAATTTTATTAATTTCCATACTTTTCTTATTCTTGCAAATCCTTTGCACAGCCTTAAATATTTTAGCCTGCAGTAATTTTCATCTTTTATATACAAAATTTTATTTTGTAAATTTGTTGAATGAAAAAGAGTGGAAAACTGCAAAAGAAAAGGAGCAGAACAAAAAAAAAAAAAAACAATAAGTTTCCATTACAATAAATATGAATTATCATTTGCCAACAAAATGATTAAATTCATTCATGTATTTGTTTGTCAATTGTCTGTAGAGAATTTTAGCATCAAGTCTGAGAAAGGCATCAGTAGGAAATTTATCATTTATCATTTTCATTTGTAATTTTTGATACTCTACTCAATGTTAATGAGTTTTGTTACATGATTCGGGAAAAAGCATTTTCAAAAAGACTGAGACAAAATTTTATTTCAATCGAAAACTTACGAAAGCATTTCAAAACAACATAAAAACCGGTTCATATTAAAGCGATTAAAACAAAATCTAATTTAAACGCAAACGAAATATATATGATCTTCGTAAAATTAAAGTCTAGTTTTAACTAGTTGAATGTTGATGTATAAAAAAATGAAACGAATAATTTACGAACCGATTTTTCAACGTTCGAATAAAAATTAACCGGGTTATAAATTATCTAACAAAATTTGATACGGTTTATTTAGAAAAAAACGAACAATTTACGAACCGGTTTTTTAACATTATATTAAAAAATAACCGGGTTAAAAATAATCGAATACAATTTGATTCTGTTTATTTAAAATTTATTTAATTTTGAAACACTATGATTTTTTAAACTACATTTCTTGCAAAATTAATAATTTATAAAACCGATTAATTTTCATTTTTAATAACCTACTCAATGCTAATGAGATTTGTTATATGATTTGGGAATTAGCATTTTCAAAAGGACTGAGGAAAAAATCGAAAACTTTCGAAAGTATTTAAAAACGATTTAAAAACCATATGCTAATAAGGTTTGTTATATTCGCGAAGCAGCATTTCTTTTTAAAGATTGAGATACAATTTTAATTTAAATCAAAAACCTACTAAAACATTTTAAACCGATTGAAAAAGATATATAAACCGGGTTACATGAAGGTGATTCAAATAAAATCTGATTTAAACAAAAACTGATATAAACTTCGTAAAATTGAATTCTTGAAATCAGTTAAATGTTTATATGAAAAAAAATTAAACAAATAATTTACGAACCGGTTTTTTTAACATACGAATAAAAACAACCGGGTTACAAATAATCGAATATGTATAATTTAATTCTTTTTATTTAAAATTTATTTAATTTTGAAACATTTAATGCTTTTTTTGGACTAAATTTAATACAAAATTAATAATGTATAAACCGGTTCATTTTGATTATTATTACTCTACTAAATACTAAAGAGGTTTGTTACATACGGAAAGAAATATTTCTTTCTAAAGACTGGGATTAAATCTTAATTTAAATCGAAAACTTAGAAAAACATTTTAAAATTTTAAAAAGTATATACTATAAACCGGTTTATATGGAAGCGATTAAAATAAAGTCTGATTTTAACAAAAACAAATTGTATATGATTTTGGTAAAATTTAAGTATTCAAATCAATTGAATGTTTTTAAGAAAAAAAAGGAACGAATAATTTACGAACCGGTTTTTTGACAATCGAATATAAAATAACCGGTTATTATTAATCGAATCAATTTTATTTGGTTTATTTAATATTTATTTAATTTTAATTTTTTTAAATAAAAGCTTAGCTAAATTAATAATCCATAAATCGGTTAATTTTTTAATACCCTACGCAATGCTAATGAGGTTTGTTACATTCGGGAAGTAGAATTTCTTTTTAAAGATTGAGATGAAATTTTAATTTCCATCGAAAACTTAGGAAAATATTTTAAAATGATTGCAAAATATATATAAACCGGTTTATATGAACGCGATTAACAAAAATTTATTGTATATGATTTTGGTAAAATTTAAGTATTCAAATCAATTGAAAGTTTTTAAGAAAAAATGGAGCGAATAATTTAGGAACCGGTTTTTTTAGCAATCGAATAAAAAAATAACCGATTATGAATAATCGAATAACATTTCATTCTTCTTTTTTTTAAAATAAGTTAATTTTGAAACATTTTATGATTTTTTTTGCAAAATTAATAATGTTTAAACCGGTTTATATTGAATACGAATTGTTTCGAATTATAGAGCAAAATTGGGACGATTTTTCAAGCACGAAATCAATTACTATTCTTAATTATTATTGAATTTAGTAACAATTACTTTTATTCTATTATTTGCGCAATCCTCGACATAAAATGAAGGATTTTTTCAACAGTCTTGTTGAAAGATTAAAATTTTCTTTTGCGTGTGTTGGTTGATGATGGTGGGTGGCGGTGTTTGTTATTGTGCTGCAGGAATATTATCCTTAAATTTTCAAAATACTTTTTAGTTAAATTAACATAATTTATAAGCAGATTTTTTACTTTTGATTTTATTTAATTTTTTATTTTGCTTATTTTACTTCAAGTATTTTCAGTTATTTTATTTTGTTTTATTTTATAATTTTATTTGTCTTTCATTTTTGTCTATTTGTTGCTTTTAAATCTTTTAGTATTTACTATTTTATTTGGCTGCAGCCATCCATGAAATTTATATTTTTTTTTTTGTTTTGTTGCTTTGCCGCTTTTAGTTGGTCCTTAATGTTTCTGCCAAATGAAATTATAAAATTTTAGTTAAATTGTTGATTTTTTTTTCTTTGTGAATTTTTGTCTTTATGAATTTTCATAATTTAATCAACAAAGTCAATATTGAAAAGGAGTGAAAAATATAGTCATGATGGACATGATAAGTGTGGTGGAATTATTTTAAATAGAACAAATCTGTAAAAATTTCGCTATTTTTAGTTAGTTTTTTAACAAGTTTAATTTTAATAATAAATTTTTAAAGCGTGTGTTTATATTTAATCACAGAAAAAATTATTTTTACCAATTAAAGGTTTTAATTAGATTCATATTTAAGTTTAATAAAATTTTCAATTATTGATTTAATTGTTTAAAATTAATATAGAATTAAATCAATAAAAGATATTAATAGAGCTTTAATTTAAAACTAATTAAAACTTTAATTCTGCAAAAATTTTCTTCTGTGATAATAAAAATTAAAGTTCCGTACCCAAGAGTTAAAAACGCAACCCTGTTAAAGCCTTCTAAATTTTTAACCGTAACAGTTAAAGAACACAGAAGTTACTTTACTGTGGCTGCTATTGAACAACATTGGGAAATTGTGCAGACTTATTTTCAAAGTGAGTGCTGTGTTTCAAGACTGTACGTAAGTTAAAAAGAAGTTTTGGGTCGAAATAAGCGATGTTCGCAAACTTCTCTAAAACTTAGTGTGGCTTGCTAGTTGACAATACTTATTGTTTTCGTCTTCATAGCCGAAAATGTGTAACTCAATACTAGAACGTCGACTCGCTATCAATCTTAACAGCTTTATTATTTCACACACCAGCATGATGAGAATTTTGCACAGATTAGTCGCTTAGAACGTCTACTTTACTCAGTAAATGAAGGCAAACGGCTATTCACTTCGTTATGTCTTCTCCGTTTGGGTCTTATAGAAATAGTGCTGGCAATTTCTACTACAACTACTCGACGTTACTCAATACTTTTCAATTTTGTACTCAATAGTAGTCAATACTTTCGTTTAGATAATAGCATCGGAAATATATCGTCAAATATTTTATTTTAATTAAATTAAAGCTATCTATAGAAAACTATAGGAAATAAATATATAAAAGATTATAAGGTTGATAGACAATAAATATAGTGAAAGCTTTTGTGTATTGAGTACTCAAAAACATTATCAAATACTCGAATAGCACGAATAATAAACTCGTATCGAATTTGGCCAAAAAATCATCTTTCTTTAGAAGGCATATTTTTATTGCGGTGACTATGATAATAATAAAAATTGCCGGACCTGGTGATGGAAAAACCAGCACGTCCTGCATCAACAGAGAGTAATAGTTTGGTATGAATTTTGGAAGTTTCCAAAATCTGAAATTCTGTCTAAGGCGATCGCTATAATGCCATGATTATGGAATTTTGGCCAAAATTCAAAAATATATACGCCTAAATAATCATTGGTTTCAGTCGGACGGCGAACCGTTTCACACAACTAATCAAACAGCCGATCTATTGCACAATAATTTCGAAAATCGTGTTATCAGCCATTTTGGCGATGTCGGTTAGACGTTTTATTTAAGATATTTTTATGTCAATTTAAATGCTGTTAAATTCACATCTTTTATTAAATACGTTACGCATTGAAATAAGTAAGCCCCTGTTTGCCGGGATCGACACACAGTGAGAACGTGAATGCGGTCAAAAATCCCTAATTTTTTGTTGGATTGGAATTTTGTTATGCGGTTTGTTTGTTTGTGATTTTTATGTAAATTACTTTAGTATTGGGTCACATGTTGTTTTTATGGGCAGGGTCCGCCAAAAGTGTTAGGGGCCATAAAGCAAGAATACTTTTTGTTTTTGTCTTTAGATTTGTGTTTAGAAAGCAGTCCAGAAAAAAAATGTCTTCATCAATTTTGCACAAAAGAAAATTGTTCTGGTGCTAGTGGTTGGCACCTGTCGGTTGTGTTCTATTAAGTAGGAGATTTGCTGGTAATTTTAAGCTTTTAAAAAAATTATAACGAATTTAAAAGGTACAATGGATTTATTTTATTCCACGGGAATTTTCTAAGGAACTTTTATTTATTTTTTATATTTATTTATTTATTTATTAAATGTTACGATACAATTGCAAATTATATTCCAGCTTAACTGTCGAGCATAGTAACGAACACTTCAACTCTCAGAGCCTTTGGTGGTAATCTCCAGTCTGTATAACTCCATATCTTTGCTCTATCTTTTCTTACTATCTCTTTTTTTATATTGCAGGTATCACAAAAGGACCAATGCAATGGACAGAAATGAGCTATTTTCCTCTCCTTTTCTTATTGTTTTCTTTTCCTTTTCTTTAAGAAGCTGCCTGCTTAACCTATTTAAATGCCATTGTCCCATTATCTCACAATAATGCACAATACATCCGTTAATGAGTAGCAATTTATAGAACATAGAAGCCTGGACCCATGTCCTAACCTCTTGTTTAGGTATTGGATACCATCCAACTCCTTCTGTTGAGTGTGCAACAGCACACTTGTCCAACCTTGCATCATCTTTGCATGAATTGATCCAAACCACAGCCAGCACGTTAACCCGCGAAGGGGACCTTACCAACAATCGTTCAGAGAGAGGAGCGTCTCTCTGTAGGGCTACCGACTCCCGTGGCACCAGTCGTTTTGACACTGGTCGGGTCTCGAAAAGAACCCACAATAAAACAGGCCTGTTCTTCCAGATTCAGGCTTCAGGAACCCTGGCGTCTGGTTCCCCCTATTTTTACCAACAGCACTGCGTCAAGGTAGGTACATAAACTAAAATGGCAATTAGTTCCGCGAGGGGAATATAGTTGAAATAGAGTTCAGTTTTTGGCTCCCAATGTTCACAAATAAGTGACATGACTTAAAAAAAATATTTTTTACCGTCTTCTCAAAATATGTGTCACAGTGCGACGGCAAATCGATGTACCTCGTTCTTCTGCCACACACTTTCACGAACTCTGTCAATATTTGCTTTCGAAAGACCTGTCTGATAATAAAGTCAATGGATGAATATTAAAAACCCTATAAAAATCATCATCCTAAATATGTCGACCTTAAAGGAGCCTGTGTTACACAGAAAAAAATGTTTGCACTAATTAAAGGTTTTAATTAGTTTTAAATTAAAGTTCAATTAATTTTTTAATTGATTAAAATATAAATTGGTTTAAAACGGAACAAACAAATTTTTTAATTAAACAAATAATTCAATCAATCAATGATTTAATTACATTTTCATCTGAAACCAATTAAAAACTATAATTGGTGCAAATATTTTTTTCTGTGTAAGAAGGAATAGGATTTTTCACCGTAACCACTCCATAAGCAAAAAAGTAACGTAGTTATCAAATGGCCCTCATACATACTGATCCAATTTGCTTGACCTTCAGATTCACTTCAAGCACTTTTTCTCGAGCGTCCATTTTATAATATCCTTGAAAAATACAAATACATTATTCCGTTATATATAACACCATGAGTAGTTTTAAAACCTTCCATAGCTGCTTTTATGAATCCAAAGTAAATAAAATTAAAGCTTTTCTGAAGAAGTGCACTGATACCCTTTTGTGTAAATTACAAAATTATATAAAAGCCTCAAATGGCTAAAAGAAATTAACTTTGAAATGTTTTGCTAAAATAATCTTTAAATAAACGAAAAATGAAAAAAAAATCTAATACTTTGTATTCCTTGGATAGTTTTGAGAAAAGTTGTTTCTACGAATTCATTTTATTGCAGTAAAAGTTTTTTTTCGACAATTTTCTTTCTCTTTTTATTATGGCCTTTACTTAACAATACTTTAGATTTTTAGACCCAAAAGTAATTATGATTTTGTTGCAGTTGTGTAGTGGAATTGTTTTAAGATTTAAAACATTTGCCATTGTTTAATGTTCGCACTGCTAGCTTATCAACGTTAAGCAGGAGTTGTGGAAACAAAAGGAAAACTTCTCGTGCCTCTTAAATAATCAAAGACTAGAAAAAGTTTTGCTGTAATTTTTAACTACAAAAAGAGACTGAATACATTTCGGACAAGTTTCTAAAATAACAAAATCAGGGGGAAAAAAATACAGAAAATTTCTTTAACAAGCCTAATAAAAAAATTTTAAATATTAAACTGCAAAGTAAATACAATTTATTTTTATTAAAATAAGTAAAAGTGAAGAAGTGTTCATATAAAATTTGGATATGCTTTGAACGTGCAAAACAAAAGACTTCCCAAATTTATAAATTTACAATTTATAATTTATAAAGTTACCCATTTCTGGATAAAATTCTAAAAATCATATAAAATTCCAATGCCTTTTATTAAAAAAAATATTAATTTGTCATAAAGAATACTTCAAGTAAACCTGAGTATAAAATTCTAAAAATCATTGTAAACCTCTGTAAAAGATTTTTGAAAAATTTGAATAACAATGCAATTCCTTAGATATGTTTGCGGGAAAAAGTATGGTATATTGGAATCAGGATACTACGGTACCTCCTCAAAAAATTTTGTTAAAATCCATCCAGTAGTTTTTACGTGATACGATCACAGAGAGAAAGACAGACAGACAGACAGGAAATGAGTTACTATTTTATTAACCGACTTCAAAAAAGAAGGAGGTTATCAATTCGTCTGGATGTTGCTTTTTTTCTGTATGTAACCGCAGAACTCAGTCATTTCTGAACCGATTTTACAATTTTTTTCTTTGTTTGAAAAGTTATGCTTTCAGGTTGGTCCCATTTTAAACACAGTTCATGTTCAAAATATACATGTTTTTTACGTGTATTAAGAACCGTAAAGGGCACCAAATTAAAATTTTAAAAAATTGCGTGTCGCTATAGCTCCCAACAGCAGAAATTAATAAAAAAAATAAATTTAAAATTTAAAGGGTGTCCCCATAGGTGACGTAATTTAAACCTATTTGGGCCTATCTTTTGAACCAATATAGACAAAAACTTGAAAAAACTTGACAGAATATCGATTACTATGACCGTTATAATAAAATGTATAAATATTAAAAATTTTAAATCAAAGGGTACTCCAATAGTTCATTTAATTTGATGTATGTGGCCATATTTTTGAACTGTTGTACACAGACGGCTGAAATTTACAAAGAACCTGTATTGCTATTCAGCTTTAACAAAAAGTATAAAATTTGAGTTTGGAAATAAAAGGGTGTCCCAATAGTTAATGTAATTCTATTTTTGTGGCCAAACTTTTGAACTTTTATAGACAGACAGCTGAAATTTACAAGGAACCTGTATTGCAAAGTCCACTTTAGCAAGTATACAATTTGAATTTATAAACTAAAGGGTGTCCCCATAAATTATGTAATTTGATCTATATGGCCGTATCTTTTGAACCGTTAAACACAAACACTTGAAAATTAGGCAGAACATCCACTACTTTCTCTGGTATGATAACAAGTATAAATATTTAGAATTATAATGTAAAGGGTGTCCCAATAGTTCATGTAATTTGATATATATGGTTAAACTTTTTAACCGTTATAGACAACTAGTTGAACATTACAAAGAATCTTTGTGGCCAAATCCTCTATAACAACAGGATCTTTAAAACCCTTGTAGACAGAGGTTTGAGTTGTGCCGCCATAAAAAACGGATGCTGTTGAAAATAGCTTAACTTTTGAACAGTAATAGGGAGAGGCTTGACATTCAAATAGTCTTTATTTTTTCCCCTCTAATTTTGGCGCATCTTTTATTTGGTTTAAATCTAATTCTTACAGATTACTTCTTATACTTTTATTTTAGAATTGGTGCCCTTCTATCTGTTTTGAACTCGGTTTTTTTTTTTGCAAAAATTATTATATATATAGATTCTAGAGCAAATATTAATTGCACCATTCTGTATACAAGCATCAAGTGATGCTTGTATATAATCATATTCCCACAGACTGTGGGAATATGATTTGGATTTTGAAGAGGTGGCATCTTTTGCCTAATTTTTTTTTTCGAAAATATTTTTGAGTCAATGGAAAGTGCTACAGAGCCTTGATTATGGAAGATATGAACTTGGATTATCTTTGGTTTCAGATACATTGCGCGCCACGTGTCACAACCTATCAAACAATTGATCTTTTGAACACTAAATTCGGTAATCGCGATATTAACCCTGTTGGCGATGTCAATTGACATTTTTGGCAGAGCGATTTGAACGCTTTTTAATTTTTCTTGTGGAGTGCTGTTAGGGATCGGTGCTATCCACAGTGGAGCAGAATCAAATTATTTTAAAAATAACTCAGCCATTTGTAAAGGGTTAAGCCGATTGACGCAAAATTTGCCATGAACAATTTTCAGCAAATTTTTTTACATTTTTTCCCATAGTTTTAAAAAAATTAAATATGCAACAAAATTTTTATAAGTGAAAGGATTCAAATGAAATTAGTAATGTAATTAGTCATCGAAAATCAGATGGTAAAAAATTTGCAACATTAAGATAAACGAAATCCCATAAATCCCAAATAAATGCCAAAAATCCTAAAATTGGTCTGTTGCCCATAAAGTCTACATATGGACTAGGGCTCATAAAATAATTTGGGAGTTTATATAGCTTTATTACAGCAGCCTTCTTTTTCTATCCCAGCTTTGGAATTTAAGAACATATAGGGTAAATTAAAAATTTCGATATAAAATAGGTCAAATTGAAGGACCTCCATCTTCTGCAAGGTTAATCAATTTTACACGAAATTTAGTTTAAACGTACGAACATTAGCTTACACAAACATACAACATTTTTTTCTATTTTTCTATTAAAAAATAAGATTGTCGGCTAAAATACCTAAAAATTCGATAAATATATACATATATATATACTCATATATATATATATAACACATATAATATAAGACAATATATTATAATATTGATGTTTTTCCACAATATTATAAATTTCGCTGAGTAACTATGAGAGAAATTTAAAAAAAAAAATTGATGAAAATTGTTCAAAATCTTTTGGAAAAACTGGACCAGGGTATCGAATAATAAAAAAATTAATTTTAAAATGTTTATAACTCGCTTATTTGAAAACATAATTTACAGATTAAAACATCATTTTATAGGTATTAATTTTAGACCTTTCAGACCAGGTATAATTTTAAATATCAAACAAAAATTGAAGAAATTCTAAGCTCTAAAATAATTTGCAAGGGCGAGGTACTTAACTTTAAGACCATATAGCGCCACCACTGACAACTAAATGGCGCCCGCAGTCAAATCTTAATATGAGGTATTTCTCTGCTATACTTATGCCAGTCAATCGGATCTTTACAAATGGCTGAGTTATTTCCAAAATATTTTGATTCTGTCCCACTGTGCTATGCCAAGATTCTACAAACGATTGACACTTTTAAGGCTAACATCATTCAAGTAATAGGTTAAGAAAATCAGAAACATTCACTTAATTGTCGTAAACCTGGGCTAACAGGATAATATAAGCGCTAACAAAGATCCTATTGACTCAGCAATTGACGGAAAATCTGCTTCGTTACAGAACAGAATTACCCCGACTGCGATCCCCACGAATCAATGAAATTGAAGACATCAGCTTAGAAGCATGAAATAAAAGATACAAATTTAGATAATCTTTGCTTTCACCTGGATGGCGAACCTTCTCCTATTCAAATAACGGAATGTTTGCGCCCTTAAATTGGTAATCAGCCATATTGGTGATAGCAATTGAAATCTTCGGACAAGCAATTTGAACAAGACTTTTTTTGTGGGGTACCGTGAAACGGTACCAGAAACGATTCACAACCTTTAAGCTAAAAACATATTCCATAAATAATGGGTAAACTGAACTACTCTGTAATTTATGTTATTTAACTTTTAAGTTTTAACTTAAAATACAAATGCTTAGTGCTTCTGAATTGTTTATGAACACTTTAACTCAAGCCTGCCCTTGCGTTAAAATTGTATATTTAACAACTATAAATTTAGAATTCCAGTCACGTAAATTGGCTGTCAGCAATGTTGGTAGAATTTCTTTTATCAATGCCTTAAAGTAGGCTAAAGAAGCAGATTGAATAAAATAAATTTTAACCAACGTTACTGTTTATTAAAAAAAAAAACTTTGTGGTTTACAAAGGGTTAATAAGTTGAAAAAAATGTTTAGATATAAAAGATATGATATTATATAACTTAGTGCACAGTGTGTGTGCACCAGTGAAAATGCAGTACAGCCTTGTTAATCCGGACAGATACAGATACAGCATTTATCCGTATTACTGAACCAAACGGGCAACAATTAAAGATAATTAAAAGAGTGTTGAAATAAAAGAATGATACAAACTATTAAAAATTAATTAATATTTAGGTAATTTACTGCGATTGAAAAAAAATCGTGATTTTAGATTTTAAAACTATTGCTCTTATATTCCCTTGTTTACAAAGTGTATGCTGATCCGTTATTTGCAGCTGGCTAGCAGCGCAGAGATCCAGTTACATAAATTTTCAAGCATCCATTGAAACCTTATTTAAGAATTTTTTTAATAAATTTAATTGTAAAGTATTTGGAATTATTTTTATTAATTTTTTTTTACTTTTTAACATATTTTTAGCTGTGCAGATTGTGTAAAAATAAGCAGATAACCAACTGAAAGGTGCTCAAGGAGCAACAAGTTTATTTTTAATATTTTAAGTATATAAACTAATAACATGGCTACAGGTTAGACTTATTTTTAAATTTTTTATAAAATATTTAATATTTTAATATAAAAAACAAAATTAAAATTATTCCTATCCTATTTCTTTGATAAGTTTGTTTAAATAGCAAAAATAACAACAATTGAAACTAGCTTGTAGATAGATACGAAGATTGCTGACGACGGATGTAGCTGTCTAGAAAAAGCATTCCACTCTGCTGGTGTCTAATTTTTCTTGATCACTTTATAATTAAGAACTTAAGCCTAAATAATTAAATTATTTATTTTTAAAAACTTTATAATGAATAAATAGTTTTTATATTCTAGGCCTTATTTATAAAAATACTTTTGGTTATTAAAATGTTTAATAAACAAGTTTTGTATGGAAATTTGTTTTATAAACCGTTTATAAATAAAAGATAACAATATTTTCATTCTATTCTAATTAAACCGGTTTTTATTTATATCTTTCTATATGAATCGGTTAATAATAAATTTTATTATAAACGAATTGTTTATTTTTATAGTGCATCTAATTATATCTGTTTATGCCTTATTGCCTTCCGCATTAATTGGTTTACATTACAAAATATCCCTGTTTAACCTGCTCCTGTTTATATTACAAAATATCCTGCTTTAACCTGCTCCTCTTTCAAGGTATTCTCAACAAATTGGTTCACATTTTATTATAACCTAAATTCATTGATTCATATTTCACTATGTTATGAATGAAACGATTCATATTCCATCGTATTAAGTTGATTTTTTAATATTTTCTAGATGTACCGGTTCAAGCTTCCATGTATACTAAATGAACCGGTTCCTGATTCATTGTGTTCTATACTCGATGTCTCGATGCGTTCTAAATGAACTACTTCATGTTTCATTGCATTCTAAATGAACCGGTTCATGTTTCATTATATTCTAAATAAATCGGTTCATGTTTTGTTGTATTCTAAATGAACCGGTTCATATTTCATTGTATTCTAAATGAACCGGTTCATATTTCATTGTATTCTAAATGAACCGGTTCATATTTCATTGTATTCTAAATGAACCGGTTCATATTTCATTGTATTCTAAATGAACCGGTTCATATTTCATTGTATTCTAAATGAACCGGTTCATATTTCATTGTATTCTAAATGAACCGGTTCATATTTCATTGTATTCTAAATGAACCGGTTCATATTTCATTGTATTCTAAATGAACCGGTTCATATTTCATTGTATTCTAAATGAACCGGTTCATATTTCATTGTATTCTAAATGAACCGGTTCATATTTCATTGTATTCTAAATGAACCGGTTCATATTTCATTGTATTCTAAATGAACCGGTTCATATTTCATTGTATTCTAAATGAACCGGTTCATATTTCATTGTATTCTAAATGAACCGGTTCATATTTCATTGTATTCTAAATGAACCGGTTCAGATTTCATTGTGTTTTAAATTAACCGGTTCATATTTCATTGTATTCTAAATGAACCGGTTCATATTTCATTGTATTCTAAATGAACCGGTTCATATTTCATTGTATTCTAAATGAACCGGTTCATATTTCATTGTATTCTAAATGAACCGGTTCATATTTCATTGTATTCTAAATGAACCGGTTCATATTTCATTGTATTCTAAATGAATCGGTTCATATTTCATTGCATTCTAAATGAACCGGTTCATATTTAATTGTATTCTAAATGAACCGCTTCATATTTCATTGTATTCAAAATGAACCGGTTCATATTTCATTGTATTCTAAATGAATAGGTTCATATTTCATTGTATTCTAAATGAAGAGGTTCATATTTTATTGTATTCTAAATGAACCGGTTCATATTTTATTGTATTCTAAATGAACCGGTTCATATTTCATTGTATTCTAAATGAACCGGTTCATATTTCATTGTATTCTAAATGGACCGGTTCATATTTCATTGTATTCTAAATGAACCGGTTCATATTTCATTGTATTTTAAATTAACCGGTTCATATTTCATTGTATTCTAAATGAACCGGTTCATATTGCATTGTATTCTAAATGAACCGGTTCATATTTCATTATATTCTAAATGAACGGATTCATATTTTATTGTATTCTAAATGAACCGGTTCGTATATCATTGTATTTTAAATTAACCGGTTCTTGTTTCTTTTATTATAAATGAACCGGTTCATATTTCGTTGTATTCTAAATGAACCGGTTCATATTTCATTGTATTCTAAATGAACCGGTTCATATTTCATTGAATTCTAATTGAACCGGTTCATATGTCATTGTATTCTAAATGAACCGGTTCACATTTCATTGTATTTTAAATTAACCGGTTCATATTTCATTGTAGTCTAAATGAACCGGTTCATATTTCATTGTATTCTAAATGAACCGGTTCATATTTCATTATATTCTAAATAAAACCGGTTCATATTTCATTGTATTCTAAATGAACCGGTTCATATTTCATTGAATTCTAATTGAACCGGTTCATATGTCATTGTATTCTAAATGAACCGGTTCACATTTCATTGTATTTTAAATTAACCGGTTCATATTTCATTGTAGTCTAAATGAACCGGTTCATATTTCATTGTATTCTAAATGAACCGGTTCATATTTCATTATATTCTAAATAAAACCGGTTCATACTTCATTGTATTCTAAATGAACCGGATTATATTTCATTGTATTCTAAATGAACCGGTTCATATTTCATTGTGTTCTAAATGAACCGGTTCATATTTCATTGTATTCCAAATGAACCGGTTCATGTGTCTGTGTTCTAAATGAACCGCTTCAAGTTTCATTATGTTCTACATGAACTGCTTTATTTTTTTTGTATTCTTAACAAGCCGGTTTATATATCATTGTATTCTAAAAGAACCGGTTCCTATTTTATTGTATTCTACATGAAGCGGTTCACATTTTATAGTATTTATAGTATTTTTTTTTTTTTTTGTTATTTTAAGTTACTTTGTACACACATTTTCGTTTCATTTTATATATTTTTCTAATTTATTTTATACAAATTAGTTCATTTATCACTTAATTTACCATAAACTGGTTTCATTGCTTCATTCGAAATGTGTGTTCCTATTTCACCATAATGAATATCACATTGTGGTTCCATTATAATTTCCTGCAATTTTTTCTTCTTTGCCATTTTTCAGTTTTTTAATTTAATTCAAAACATTTAATTTATTTTTTTATTTTTTTTTTGCTTTCCATGTATGAACGAGCAAATAATTTTGACGGTTTGAATGTGTGTAAATACTCTGCTGTATAAATAGTACTCGTGTGTTCGTAACGTAGTGCCTAAAACATTAAATAAAATTAATCTAAATAAATTTATTTTAGTTAACGCAGCCAATTTAAAATCACAAAAACCACAGAACATTTTTGAAACGACAACCAATTTTGTTGCATTTGGACACTGGACAAATTAAATGCACTTTTGTAGGCGAACAAAAAAAAAACAACATCAAGCAGGACAAGTAACCCACAAATTACAGACCCACACATACATACATGCGAGTACAATACTCATGCATTTTTAAATGCAGACAAATGTGTTGCGTTCACTAGTCCTTACAGCTGAGTAAAAATAACTGTTTAATAAAATAAATTAATTGCTATAAAAATTACAATTAAAAAAACGAAAAATCCACCAACAACAACAGCAACGACAATGTAATGCAATACGCCAACCAGGCACCAATGATATGGCAACACTATCAAGAGCAGCAGCATCAGGAAACAGGGTAATTAATTTAACACATACGGTTTCGTTGTATTTGCGGTTAAGACCATTTACGAGAGCCATGTTGTTTGAGTGTTTTTTTATTTAACATTTTTTTCGTTGTTTTTTTTTACTTTTTTGGGCAAAAAGAAAATTAACTGAAATTTAAATAGGGCCACTAGATTGAAATGTCCAACCTTTGAAGTCTTGCTGTGTAGCATGGACAGGATAATTCGACGCTATAAGTAGCAAAACTGATTAATTTTTTCTCATTTTATTAAACTCAGATTTACTTTTTATTCGAATCAAAGTTAACCCGAGTTTGTTTTTTATTTTTCATTTTTTTATCAATTTAAAAATTTAAATTAAAAATAATTCCAGCGATGGTCTTGAAAATGTGCTCTTCCTTTAGCAGTCCTTTTCAGGCCTTTGTATCATGCTGGTGAATTTCTAAAATGATGGAAGGTTTGCTAAAGTAACGCCAATACATATGCGTTTATTCGGAAATTATGCTACATCTGTTATTATGGACCCCCGCCACTGCAGGAATATGGCAAATGCTTTGACGCGGTCCACTCGGGGAAAATAGGGGCACCAGACGCTAGGGTTCCTAGAGCCTAAATCTGGAAGAAAAGGTCTATGTGTGAAAACATACGGGTTCTCTTCGAGGCCCGACCAGTGCCCAAAGGACTGGTACCACGGGAATCGGTGGCCCCACAGAGAGCCTATTCTCTCTGTGACCGGTTATTGGTGAGGTCCCCTTCGGGGGTACACGTGGTAGTTGTGGTTTAAGATCGATTTATGTAGGTATGGTGCACGGTCGATCAAGTGTGCTGTTGCACTCTCAACAGACGGAGTTTGGATAGTCTCCAAACCCCTAAGCAAGAGGTTATAATGTGGATCTAGGCTTGCCTTGGAAAGGCTTGCCATATTATATAAATTGCTACTCATTGTGACTGTATCACACACAAAAAGCGATTGGTGGCAATCGTAAAGTGTTGTTATACTACACAATGGGGGCGCTAGCCTACGCCTAAGTTTCACTCGGTGGTAAGACCACCGTGAGGTTAGGCCGAGTAGGCAGATACTCACGTTAATCTTGTTCCACAATCTGTTATTATGGATGATATAAATATTAAGGAATCGGAAGCTCTTGATGTTCTTGACATGAAAATCCAGTGTGATGTTCGATGGACTAAACATATTTTTCAAGCCTCTAAAGAAGCATTCAAGTGCCTCGGTTTTCCGAAACGGTGTAAAAGATATTGCACTGCATCCGATATTCATACTATTTATATCACCTATATCCGGCCGAAAATGGAATACAACTCTCAAAATATAAAAAGATGCATCAAGAATAGAATAAATGATACTATTCGTTTTTTTTTTATAATAAAATTAATAGGTTAAAAATTTGATTTTAGAACATACTTTTATATAAAAAACAATCAGCCCACTTAGAAGAAAATAAATAACTATTAAAAACAAATCAGTTCATTTATAAAATTATGAAGAATATACTTATGCTCTTATATAACAATTAAAAAAAATAATCGGTTCATTACAAGTTTTCTTGTTTAAAACGGTTAATTTAGAAAAAATTTAACAGGTTTAATTATAATATATTAAAAAAATTTAAAATCTTTTAAGACAAAATAATAAACTACCGCTTTCAGGTTAATTTTTCAATCAACTTCTCTTGTACCCGGGTTTATTTTTACTCGGATCATATTAGAACCGGGTTTATTGTAAAAAAAGATTATTAGAAATGGAGTGAATTCATTTATAAAATAATAAATAATATACCTGTGCTCTTATATTACAATTAAAAAGCTTAACCGGTTCAATAAAAAGAAAATTAAAGTTTAGACCGGTTAATTTAGGAAAAATTCAAACGGTTTAATTATAATTGTTTGCAAAAATGCCGATATTTTAAAACAAAATAATAAACTGCAGGTTTCAACTTAATTTTTTTATCAACTTTTTCTGAACCCGGGTTTTTTTACTCGGATCCTATTAAAACCGGGTTTATTTTTGTTCTACTCGTTTGGCTTCAGCTTTAATTTTGGTTCACTAATTTGATTGACAAAGAACTGGACATATTTTACAATTTGATTAATTATGAATTCATATTAATTAATTTTTCAATCATCTTCTGTTGAACCCGGGTTTATTTTTAGTCGGATGGTATTAAAACCGCGTTTAATTTTTTTCTAACTCGTTTTTCTTCAACTTCAATTTTAGTTCATTTAATTGATAAAGAACTGGACTTATTTTTAATTTGATTAACTGTAAATCCATATTACTTTTTACTTTTCAAATTCAAATTCATTTTTATTCGTCTCGGGGTTATTTTTATTCGGATTCTTTTTGATTCAGGTTTATTTTTTGTTCGACTTTATTTCACTAATTCGATTGATAAAGAACTAGGCTTATGTTAATTTTGATTCCAGATTATTTTTTAATTCCAGTGAAGCTCGTGTCACTCTTATTCGACTCCCAATAAATCCCGTTTTATTTTTTGTTTCACTAGTTTGACATCCGGTTCAATTTTATTACACTAATTTGACTAAGAAAAATACTGGTCTTATTTTTAATTTGAGTCATAATAAATCCAGAATAATTCTATTTTACTGCTAGTATATCCGGGTTAGATTTTATTCGACTCCTTTAAAAACCGGTTTTATTTTTTGTTTCACTAGTTTAAATATTATTACACTAATTTGACTTATAAAAATATTGGTTTTATTTTTAATTTGATTCATAATAAATCCCGAATAATTCTATTTTACTTCTAGTAATTCCGGGTTAATTTTTATTCGACTCCTTTAAAACCCGGTTTTATTTTTTGTTTCACTAGTTTGACATCGGGTTCAATTTTATTACATTAATTTGACTAATAAAAATATTGGTTTTATTTTTAATTTGATTCATAATAAATCCAGAATAATTCTATTTTACTTCTGGTATATCCGGGTTAATTTTTATTCGACTCCTTTAAAAACCGGTATTATTTTTAATTCGACTCATTTGACATCAGCTTTAGTTTACATTTTACCAAAATTTTTTCAATATAATTATTTTTTTTTTAATTATATTTGATTTTTTACAAATTAGTTGTTGGTTTTTTCCTTCATTCAATATTTTGCGTATTTTCGAATTGATTGTAAATGAGTATCGTAGCGAATTTAATGAGTGGAACAACAACTATACAAATTTCGTTTGTCAATATGAACTTAATTGATCATTGGTGTTTGGTTAAGGGTTTTAATAGGCCGACTACCAATTAATGCTGGGCGCAGTTTTTTTTAATGCGATTTAAAAGCAAATTAAGTAATTTGAAAAATTTATTTAATGTAAGTATTAAATGGAGTTTATACATAATACATTAACTGTCAACAATTTACCAATACAATACACTTAAAATTACTTTACAACATTTACAAACATTTTTTGACAAACTTGCATTTGCAGTTTCGTAACGACTTCAATTAAGATTTTTTAGGTTTCGTTTTGCCATACAATTGCTCCGGGGTGGGTATGTCGGTGACAAAGAAATTGGCTGGTATAAAATGGAAAATTTTTCTTAAGACATCCAACAATATGTCTTGTATAGTTTGGGTGATGACGCTATACAAGGCATCGGTCAACATGCGCCAGTTGTCATTGAAGAATTTATTGGTACTGTCCTCTAAGAGAAGAGAATTTAAAAATGTTTTTTTGAACGGATTTTAATTGTTAACTTGAGTTATTTTTTACCTAATTGCTTTTGTCCATTAAAAAGATTGGAGAAATAGGATTTTAAGCCCTCCAATTTAAAATCAACATGGGTACTAGTGACATTGTAGAAAGTAAAGCCGCCCTTTTCATACAACCTGGTCTTGGTGTGCATGACAACGGTCATGTTTTCTGAAATATAAAATGATTTTTAAATAAAAAAATATATTTAAAAAATCACTTACTTACCCGCATCTAGATACACTTCACCTCTACCATTTAAAGGTATAAGCAATATTCTACCAAAAAGGCTGTAATCTCCTTGCAATTTCATGACGGGCAACACAAATGTTGTCTTCCAACTGTAGTCTTTCGGGGAAACTCTGAAATGTTTTAAAAGTTTGAAAAAATGGTTTTTAAATTCATTGCTGGGCTTTACTTACTCACTCTCCAAGACATGAGTATGTCCAAAGCCAATAATTTTAACATTAGACAATTCAACTTTTAAATTTATGGCCTGACTGTTGCCTTGAGTGATTTTGATACGATTCAAGTAAAATGGGTCGAAACTTTTAATGCTGTCCAAACCGGGAATGCCTAAACAACAAAATAAAGAAAAATAATTTTTTTTTTTAAGTGGCAATATAGTTTTATATGCAGCTTATTGCTTGGGTTTAAACTATAAAAAAATTATTTTAAATTATTAAAATTTTTTTTATTACAAAAAAATTGTTTAATTATAACTTCATACTTTAAAAATCAAATATATATTTTTTTTATTATAAAACACTATCTAACTCCCCCTGGGACTTGGTTAAGTACCCCAAGAGGTACAGGAAAATAAATCTACTCATCTTTTATTTCTTAAGCTAACAAAGTTTTGAAGTAAAAGTGAATCCCTTATCCTCCTGAAAATCCGAGTTTAGAATAAAGATCCGGGCTTATTTTGTAAATTTAAAATTTCTATTTAAGTGTTTAGAATAAAAGGTTTTCCATTAGAATAGTTTAGATGTTGAATAAAACAAATTTAGTGTAAAATATTCAAGAATTTTGGATTTTATGAGCTTCGCTGTATGTGATGCTACATTTTTACGATAACTCTGGCCCACGATTCATACTGTGTTTGATGGATGATTTTGAGGACAATAGTAGTTCATTGCTTCTGAGACTTAAAGCTATTTCACAATAAAAAGCTAAAAATCACACGAAATAGGTTGGTAGTTCATATTACTTTTGAGCAGTGTATGAAAATAAACAAAACGTTTCGCAAACGTTTCACGCAAAGTCACAAGCTTTTCATTTTTTTTTCCTAAATCTTTTAAACATTTTTTGAATGGAAAAAAACCTTGATATACCATTACAATCGTACAATTGCAAACAAAACGAAAGAAAACGGATTTTTTGAGAGATTAATTTAGTTCATTCGATTTTCGACTTTCGAATTATGATTTATTTTATTGAATTGTTCTTTATTTACCTTTGTAGTATCATTACCTTTGTAGTTTAAATAAGCACCAATAAAAACAAGAAATCGAACAAGCTGTATTTAAATATCTCTCAAAAATAAAACGAAACGTTCGCGAAACTTTTTTTCTCAAAACGTTTTTGTTTTGTTCTCATTGTTTTCTCTTCTACCTGAGTAAGTTTACGAGTAACTAAATGTACAGTTTGTGTTCACAAGCAAGAATATATACACATATACACAAAAATATATGTTTTACTCACTTCCAAGACAAAAACAAACGTTTTTGTTTTATTTATTTTCGTACTCTGATTCTGAGTGAGGTAACACTGTCTTCAAATCGCATTAAAGAGAATGTTCTGGCAGCACCAGTAACGTGATACACAATGCTGCCTTCTTTGTACTAAATGGCTTTACATTCTAAATCAGAATTAGAATGCAAATTTGATGGTAGCAAAAAAGCGATCAATTGTGAGAGTCGGTTTCCAGAAAAAAAACATATTTAAATATGATAAACCATTTACTTTTAAAACTTCAATTTCTTTGTTATCCACTTTGGTATTCCTTAATTCAGAGTCTAATGTTGGACAAGAGTCAATGAAAAATCGCCAACAATATCGCCAACTAAAGTGTGATTTTTTAAGAGCTTGAGAACTTTTTTTTTTAAAAAAAACGCATAAAATTTGCAAAATCTCATCGGTTCTTTATTTGAAACGTTAGATTGGTCCATGACATTTACTTTTTGAAGATAATTTCATTTAAATGTTGACTGCGGCTGCGTCTTAGGTGGTCCATTCGATTTGTCGATAAAACACATTTCGAACCGAACACTGATTTTGGTAATAAAATTCAATGATTTGCAAGCGTTGCTCGTTAGTAAGTCTATTCATGATGAAATGTCAAAGCATACTGAGCATCTTTCTCTTTGGCACCATGTCTGAAATCTCACGTGATCTGTCAAATACTAATGCATGAAAATCCTAACCTCAAAAAAATCACCCATTTTAAAAATCGCCAAAAAGTTTGGCGAGAAATGGCCATATCTGCCAACACTGCCCTTAATGTAAAAATGGAAAGCAAAGCAGAAGAAAAGTAAAGTTTTTAATTTGAAATAGTTGCTATATTTTTTGTTTAGAAATTTAGGTTTTTCTTGCTTTTTAGATTTAATAAACTTCTCATTTCGTTTATTTAATTTTGGGCATAAGAATCTGGGTTTTTATTGAGAAAGTTTGAAAAACAAACTAACGTTCTGGTTAAGCACCAGTGAAATAGCTATATGGAGATGCTTTCCCCACACTAAACAGAATTAGGATTACTATATTTTTTGAAAATAAATATTTTATGATTGAGTCGGTCATAAATAATATTTATTTAATAAATTTTAAAGGAATTATACGCTTTTTAGCAATAAATAATGTTGTTTATTCTTAAAATTATAATTTTTTAATTTATGGTAAAAATGTTTCTTACCTTCATTTAGTTTGTCAAAAAGCTTTTGTATGCTTATGGTCGAACAACTTGTAAAGTTTTTATCAGCAATCTGGCAACCTTGGATGTAATCTGCTGTTAAAGAATTAGAGTAAAAAAACTTAAAGGTTTAGTAAGTTGCTTTAAAAATCATATAAATGTGAGTTTAATATTAAGTTAGCCTAAATTTAGTACAAACAAGATTTAAGAAACAAAAAAAAGATTTATTGAAAAAAAAAACAATAATTTAAAAACAATTGCTTAATTCTACAAATGCTGCTATTTAAAAAAAATAAAATTAGAAAATATTATATAGGACAGACAAACAGAGAAAAATTTCTCTTTTGTATTCCATTTCGATTACTATGTGCACCAGCAGCAAAATTTTCCAAAAATATTTCATGTCCTGTTACAGTTTTATTATATGTTTTATTATATGTACGTACATAAGGAAAAGTTTAATCTAAATAATTCTTGCAAAAAAAAAAACCGACTACAAAACAAATATATGTGCATCAATTCTAAACTAAAAATTTAAAAGGAAGTAATCTGTAAGAAATAGTACTCAAGTCAAATTCTTTTATACTTGTTGCTCTAACGGACATAGCAATATACGTTCTGTACATTTAAATGTCTATCCACAACGATTCAGCAGATAAAGCCATATACGACAAATTACGTCAGAAATGAGGAAACCCTTTATTTTTTTACATTTATTATTACTGACACAGTAATAAAAAGTAACGGTTCCAAAGATATAGCCATATAGGTTAAACACTTAGGGGACACCCTTTAATGTGCAATTTTAAATTAAACACTTATTTTAAGGGACAGATTCTTTGTAAATTTCAAATGTCTGTCTAAAACGGTTCAAAAGTTTGACCATATGCATCAATTTACATCAACTATTGAGACACCCTTTAAAATTTTAAATATTTATAAATGTTATTATACGGGACATAATAGTGGATATTCTGTCTAATTTCCAAGTGTTTGTCTATAACGGTTCAAAAGATAGGGCTAGATAGGTAAAATTATATCAATTATGGGGACACCCTTTAGTTTCCAGTTTTAAATTATATACTTGATGTTATAAAGGACTTAGATATATAGGTTCTTTGTAAATTTCAACGGTCTGTTACGGTTCAAAAGTTTTACAATATACATCAAATTACATCAACTATTGAGACACCCTTTAACTTGTAATTATAAATATTTAATTTCTAATTATAAATATTGGACATTCTGTGCAATTTTCAAGTGATTGTCTACAATGGTTCAAATATTTAAATTGACGTCACATATGGGGACACCCTTTAATTTTTAAGTTTATTTTTTTATTAAGTTCTGTTATTGGCAGCTGTAATGATATGCAATTTTTTAAAATTTTAAGAGGGTGGCCTTTACGGTTCATAATACACGTAAAAAACACGTATGTTGTAGGGGGACACCCTTTAATTTTCTGAACTTCTTTTAAAATGGGACCAATCTGCAAGCATTTCCTTTCTAATAAAGGAAAAATTTTTAAAATCGGTTCAGAAATGACTGAGTTCTGCGGGCACAAACATAAAAAAGCAACATTCAGACGAATTGATAACCTCCTTCTTTTTTGAAGTCGGTTAAATAGTAACATATTTCTTGTCTGCCTGTCTTTCTTTTTAGTGCTCGCATCACGTAAAAACTAATCGATGGATTTAAACAAAATTTTGTAAGGAGGTACCCTAGTATCCTAAACCCAATATAGAATACTTTTTTCCGCAAAAATAATATATTTCGAAGGGAAAGTGGACAAAAAGCAGATAATATATTGACATCAAATTTTATGTTGAATCAGTGGCAGTCTTCAAAGAGTTATTGGGTATTTTTGAGTGTTTTTTACACTTTTTGGGTCTAATTTCCATTATTCTTTTTGTTCAATTTTCAATTTTTTTGAAGGAAATAAATTTTTTTTTTGAAAAATTTTCATTTTGTTTTTAGGCGATTTTTCTTAGGATCATTTTGAATGCAGACGTAATGAAGCCATGCTAAAAAAAATCGCTTGTGTTAAAACATGCAGTTTAAAGATTCTGGATTTCGAGAACGATTTCAAAACAAAACTACTAAAATTTGTGGGTTTTTTCTTAAAAAATATTTAAAAAAAACGAAAAACTTGAAAATCATTGCAAATTATTGCAAAAAAGCAAAACCTATTTTTAATTAAAATTATGTATAAAAGATTGCAGATATTTCAAATAAAACGATATAACTTATGAACAAAAAAAGGGTATGCCAATGGGATCTCCAATATCTCCAGTTATTGCTGATATTGTAATGGAAGAATTACTAGACACAGTTTTAGGCAAAATGATCATTAAACCGAGGATTATGACGAAATATGTAGACGACTTGTTTGGGATAATAAAAATTGACAAAATTGAAAAAACGTTGAAGAATTTAAACGCATTTAACGGACAGATTCAATTGACAATGGAGAAAGAAACGAATCATACATTACCCTATCTTGACGCATTAATAATCAGAGACAAAAATACAATCATAATTGACTGGCATCAAAAATCTATGGCATCTGGAAGGCTCATAAATTTCTACTCCAAATATCCCAGAAATATAATTACACAGGGCAACACGGAAAAAAATAACCATATACGGACACCACTACGTGATAAAAGGCCAAAAAAAAAAGACCCCTTTCTTCCAGTTTTGCCCAAAGTCCTCCAGGTTTTTTTTATGGACCCTCAAAGATGTGGGGCCTCGATGTAATTTTTGCAAAAAAATGATCATTTACTCAAGCTCATATTTTGCAAACCGTTTGAAATTTTTATATACTCTCTGAGGCAAAGTTGTAGCTCTTGTCATAAAGAACAAAAATTGTTAACATATAAAATCATAAAAAACTTCATCTTCAAGGTCAAAATCGCAAAAAACTTAAAAAAATTCAATTTTTTTTACCTTTTTTCCCCTGTTCAGGTCCACAGGTAGCAAATCGTTCAAAATTCAAGAAAACAATCAACTACAAAAATGAACCTAAGATCTCAATAAACAACTTTCTGGAACATATGAACTTCCTAGGAATGATGCTTAACACCGTTTAGGTAGCGCTTAGGTAGCCGCAAAAGTGAAAAATTTCCCGAAAATTTTTCAATTTCAATTGTTTTTTCTTTACTTCAACATTGAGATACTATAAAGCCTTCTCCCGTAAGTTAGTTCTTTATTGAGATCTTAGGTTCATTTTTGTAGTTGATTGTTTCATTGAATTTTGAACGGTTTGCTATCTATGGACCTGAACAGGGGAAAAAATGTAAAAAAATTTAATTTTTTAAAGTTTTTTGCGATTTTGACCTTGAAGATGAAGTTTTTTTGATTTTATATGTTAACAATTTTTGTTCTTTATGACAAGAGCTGCCTCAGAGAGTATATCAAAATCCCAAACGGTGTACAAAATATGAGCTTGAGTAAATGATAATTTTTTTGCAAAAATGACATCGAGGCCCCACATCTTTGAGGGCCCATAAAAAAAACCTGGAGGACTTTGGGCAAAACTGGGAGACAGGGGTCTTTTTTTTGGTCTTTTATCACGTAGTGGTGTCCGCATATGGTTATTTTGCCATGACTTAAAAAATTACACAGTGTGTTATTAACACGGCAACGAATTTTATAACGAGGGTACTAGATACCAGCAATTCAAAATTTCATACGAAATATAAGGAGAAAATAAAAAATATACTGACAAGTAATGATTACCCACCACAAACAATAAATAAATTAATCGACCGTGTAACAAAAAAGAAAAATATATCAATTCAAAACCAAAAAATGGACAAATCTAATTTAGTATATGAGACTAAGTGTAACGGGGACGACACTGACATATGCCAAAAAAGTATATGTTGGTACAACTAAAACTAAATTAAAACAAGTCTCTCATCGCACAAATCAGACATAAAAATTAACAAACAAATTAGTCAAAAACAGCCCTTGCAGCCCACTGTGCAGCAACTGGACACCGCAGAGTGGCTGAAAATCGTTTTTCGTTGGCCAAAATTCTGTAACTTTTGAACCGATCAAAATATTGAAATATTTTTTTTTAATGGATAGATATTTAGCTCAGCTTGATTCAGTTTTAATTACATTAAAATTGATTGAGGACTTTTTAAGAAATTCGAGGTCAAAGTTGAACATTTTAATTTTTTTAACTTTCAGAGTGAAATATGGGTTTATTCTGTGTGTAACATAGTAAAATATCCCTCTAAGATCCAAAAAAGTATATATATTCTAGATCAGTGATGAAATCTAAGACAATATAGCTATGTCCGTCTGTCCATACGTCCGTCTGTCCATTCGCCTGTCTGTATGAACACGATACAGTCTAAACGAAAAGAGCTAGACCCTTGAAATTTGGTACATATATATCCTGAAGGATAGGGCTGGCTAAGTTCGTAAATGGGCCAAATCGGACCAGGGGGAAAAAAATTCCCTAAGAAGAACTAAACCAACCCCTGAAAAACTACACATTTTTACAAGTTTTTTTGTAAATTTGTTAAGCAAATGAAACATTTTTATGTCAAAGAAGGTTAAAGGTCTTTACCCTGGAGCCAGAAAATCATAAAAATTTATTTTTGGACCCCGCCCCCTTTTTGTGGGCTTTTATATAGCATATTATATGAAAAATAGTGTCAATAATTAACAAATTGTATTACCTAAGCCTAGATTGCATAAAAAATTAATTTTTAATCTTTCATGATGAATGGAAAATGTACTCGGATCTTCTGCGCTACCTTCACCTCTTAAGCAACAAGAAAATATAATTTTTATTCATTTGACTTAAATATTAATTGCAAATATTCCATATTTTGTTCTGTGCTATTTCTGTTCTTTAGTAGTTTTTTGGCTTCTTCATCTAAATCCCGATGGTCCACTTTCCATTGATTTCGAATACTGGATATGAACGCATCTGACGTTGCCAATAATATATTAAATAGATCTTCATTTGTTGAATTCCGTGAAATTTTCCTAGTATTGTGCTCTCTATAAAATATGTAATCCTTGTTCCTGAGCCTCCTCTGATAGATCTTCACCCTTCACCTTTCTCGTGGTTGTATACGTTTCTTGTTCCCTTTTGTTCCCTAGAAGTTCTATTCCACTAAAATTTAAATTTGAGGAAAATATAGTAGTATCATAAATATTTCATAACGCCCCTAATATTAAACGCTAGAGCTGTGTCTACTTACAACAACTAAAGACAATAATCCTACCAACATTATAATAAAAACCGCAGACCGTTATCGATGATAGCTTGCGAGTAGTAACCATTTAATTTTGATAAAAAACCAAAGAAAAACACCTTTTTCTGAAATTAAAAAAAAGTTGAGTTTGACAGCATGCCACGCCCACAATTATCAATATTTTAACACAATTTTTTGGCTACCTTAATTTGGATATATTAACTACAAAATGACGTAAAAATTTTAAAAATCGGTGACAAAAAAAATTTACTTTTGGCCAACGAAAAACGATTTTCAGCCACTGTGCTTGGTCGGTGCACAGAGAAACTGAGAATACTTATGGGAGAGAATAACTCATATAAACGACATTTTTGTCATCAAAACCGCTGACCCGATCATTTTCGTGATAAAATATCACTTTTTTAAATAGAGTGAGTTGCTTATTTGGTCCTGTTATGGTAAATAATTTTTTTATTATTAATTACTACACGTTGTGTGAGTCCTGACAATATTTTGTTCGATTTTGCTTTTCAAATTCACACCAAATTTTAAGACTCTTGCTATTGTCATGTTTCACGTATACGTATTTACTTTATATAAAGGTACCCATACCTGGACAAAATTCGAAAATTTCAATAAAATTCTAAAAATTATTAAAGCTCTATAAAAGGTGTTTTACATATTTTAATAACAATTTAATTCCACAAAATCAGAATACAAATTAAATACAAATTATATTCAATTGGCCAAATAGGCAGTAGGTAATTCATATTTTGTCATTATTTTAAAACAGCGCCATCTGTTGCGCAACCGTGTTATCCTACTATCAAAATTAAAAGGTGCCTTAAAGTATGCAGTACCTTTAAATCGGTAAATAAATCGGCGTACATTCAGTGCTTTTTCTCCACTTTATCTTGGAAATAAAATATTTTTGCGGAAAAATTCACAAAATTTTGTTAAAATCCATCAGTAGTTTTTACATGATGCGTACAGAGACAGAAAGACAGATCGACAAATAGACAGGAAATGAGTTACTTTTTTACTATATGTATATTTGATCCATTTATTTAATCTCTAGAGGAAATACGTATTTAAGAGAATCAGTTGCACAGGCTATCAGCTCATCAGACTATACTTCTCGCGATCATTACTGACTATAGAAGTCAGTCTTCATTTGTTTTCGGTGCAGAATATATGTACTTTATTTTTCCGTTTTTCCTTTTTTTTCAAGTAGATAATTTGATGTAAACCCTTCAAAACTGGGACAGTAACCTTACCTGGTAAAATGATTTCGACGGTGTAATACTAGGTCATGTGCTATTCTATTGTGTCGGTTCGATTCCTACCTACCTACTACAAATTGACAAGAAGTTCTGAAATATGCTTGGTAATAATAGGGGTGCCTTAACCATCCTAGGTTAACTGAGTAAGTGACAGATCATGGTAACTTAAAGGATCATCTGGCCAAGAAGCAAGCCGATGAAGACAATACTTACTTGAAGATTGTACCTTTAAGATGCTGAACCAGTTGCTCACATTGTCTGTAAATGTGTAACACTGAAAGGATTCTATGGATTACCTTAGCCTGCTAGAAAAGTTGGAAATTACTAGAGACTCTGTGTTGAGAAAAGAGGCCAACAGTTATTAGTCGGCCAGTGTGAAATCAATAAAGTCAGAGAGTTAGAAACTAATGACAGCACGATACTCAATGACAGTAAGGTAGAAGTATATTTTTAATCGGGTACCAGAAATCAATTAGGAATTAAGGGTCGTAAAAAGCTACTCATGAGTTTTGTGATCTGAATTGTTTTTTGTTTTATTTTCTAATTTATGACTAGCTGTGCCCGCCGCTTCGTCAGCGTCCTTACAATATTTTGTTCGATTTTGCTTTGAAAGCAACATCAAAGATCCTTACTTTTTCAGTGCTTCGGTTATGGTTTATTTATTTACTTTATATAAAAGGTCTCATCCCTACTAAAATATGTCGCTTTCCAAAATAAAAGGTGCCTGAAAGTATGCATATCCGTAAAATTACGTACTTTCACTGTTTTTTCTCTACTTTCTCTTGGAAATGAGATATTTTAGCGAAAAAAGAGTAGCCTATATTTGAATCAGGATACTAAGGTACCTCCTCACAAAATTTTTTTATAGTCCATACAGTAGCTTTTACGTGATGCGAATGCAGACAGTTATTATATGTATAGATCACGTAGGAAAAATTTAAACCAAGAACGAGAATCATAGAGAGAATGTTATCATTCTAAATTATCGGCAATGGCTCTCGTTCGTTTGTCGGCAATGGCTTGTTTGTTCCTATTTTGTGCATTATTTAAATCTTTGAGCAATTTGAGAACCCCGTGTTCGCTAAGACTGCGGGTACTTAAACTCTTCGTTCACTTAACATTATGGCCTGGGTTTTATCTACACGGAAAAAATTTTTTTCTCCAACTAAATTTTGTAACTGGAATGAAGATAAAGGTTTATTTAATTTTTTAATTGATTGAATTATATTTTTAATTAAAAAGAAAATATGAGATTTCAAATTAAATAAACAATAGTATTAAATTCAATTAAATTTGTGTCTGAAACCAATTAAAACCTTTAATTGGAGCAAACATTTTTTCTCTTTAGGATTTCCAAAATTATTGACTTAACTGTACGAACTGAACTATGTTCATTATTTGTGGATATACGGCTCATTTAGTCAATTCATTTGCCGAAATGTAGACAATTTTAAACGCTGATGCAAGTGCTATATGAACTTTGTTTTCTGTTCTTTGATCTGTTTAGGTTTTTGATTTTTAACTAAAAGTGTTTGAAGACAATACGAATTTTTTTCTTATTCAGGAATATCAAAAGTGGTCTTAACCATTAAATTATTAAACGAAAACTGCATGACAAATACGCCTAAAAAAAGTCCAGATGTGTTTTAAAATTTGAATTTTTTAGAGACCTTTTTTGTGTGGAAACCAGAAAAATAATAATTTCACCAATTAAAAGTTTTAATTGGTTTTAGATTAAAATTTAATAAAATAATTGATTGATTAAATAATTTGTTTAATTAAGAATTTTTTTATTCTGTTTTTAACAAATATATTTTTCAATCAATTAAAAAAATTAATTGAATTTTAATTTAAACCTTTAATTGATGGATCACTGCGTAGTTAAATAGCAAATAAGTGTCTTCACACTCATCCAGGTGTCTATTATATTATTTTGTAAAGTCATATTGACTTGCCCTTGTAATTTTTTGTATTGATTTTAAATAAAAAAAAAATTTGCAATTTAATTTAAAAATTTATTTTATTTTCCCCAAATTTTGCATTTATTTCCAAACACTCATAACATGTTTTATTGTTAAAAAATTAAAAAAAAGTTTTTCACTTTAACCACACTTACGCGAATCAGTTAAAAATTTTTCTTCACTTTTCACCAAACCCAAAAGGCATGCGGAAAGAATTGCATAACCGTAATATGAAATCAATGCCATAATAAAGTTTTAAATATATTTTTTTCTCAATTTGTTTTTCAAAGACCTTTTTTTCTGTAAACTTTACACCGAAAACGCCGCCAGTTAACTGAAACGAAATAAAGTTGCTACTGGAAAATAAAACTAAAAATTAAATTTAAGAATTTGCTGCAAAGAAGCTTTAAACAAACTCAGACACACATTAAATTACCAGTATCGCTATTTAATTTAATATTATTTTTTTTTTGTCTACAGAAAAAAAAACGCGTTTTAAATAAAGTGTCGCAATAATTATGCACAAAATCAAATCTCAGAAAAGCAAAAAAAGAAAAATGGGTTTCTTTATAACAAATCAACCTAAACCAAGACTCAAGAGCTTTATGCCAAACAACAACTACACCATATTTTTAGCTGCCACAAACGTAGCATAATTTTTATACTTTAAATGATGGCCAGTAAGTCAGTCAGTAGACCATTCCACTCCGTCACTTATTAACTTAATGCCTCTCAGCAGTTGATAAATAAAAATAGAAAATGTATTTGAAAACCAGCCAAATAAAACTAAGCAAATGTGCTTCACATGCTCATGCACATGCACAAGTTGCAGCTCTGTGCTGGTTGTTTATTGCAACATCGAAGTGGTAAGCGGTAGTGGCAGCAAGTTAGTTGGCTTTATTCAACTTGCATCACATTTGTTGTTAGCGTGAAAAAATGTTGTTGTCAATAATTTAATACAAATAAATGTTTATTGAATTTATTTAAGAAAGACGGTAGTCTTAGTTTGTTAAGGCGGTTGTAACACTGTGCACAATGTAAGAGGCTACATCGTTCTAAACACATTTCGCCCAAAGTTATATAGAAATTAAAACTACTTTATTTGTTTCCTAGGAATATTTTTTTTTGCTAATAAAGTTTTGTTGCAAAACTTTGTAATGTTTTTTACAAAAATATTTATTTATAAACATTTTCCTTTTAAATTACGACTATAATGAATCATAAATAATTCAATAACTCAAGTGCGAGTTAGTCTCACACACCATACTATGCTTGGTACAACTTTAAAAATTCAAGTTTTTAAGTTTTTCACAACATCTACTGTAAACATTTCAAGAGTCTACCTATTACGGTTCAAAAAATAAGGCTATTTACGTAAAAATCATATCTCTGTCGGAACACCCTTTAATTTTGTTATTTGTGATAGCGGCCTTGGCAATACTTTTTCTATGAATATATCAAGTGCGTCCCTATTACTATTAAAAAAATAAGTCACTGTCGGTACACCCTTTACTTTTTAGTAATTGTCATGTGAAAAATATGTCACTTTCGAAACACCCTTTACTTTTCAGTAATTGTCATAGCGGCCGTGGCAATACATCTTCTGTACAAATTGGAACAGTCTACATATTACGGTTCAAAAAATAAGGCTTTATACATGCAAATCATGTCACTGTCGGATAACCTTTTAATTTTTACTGTTTTTATAGAGATCATAGTGGTACACCATTTCTGAAAACTTCATTAGCCTATTACGGTTCAAAAAATAAGGCGTTATACTGCACGTATCGCAACACCCTTTAATATTTAGGTTTAATTTTGTGTACTTGTTTAAAAAGCGAACCTAGTTTTAAATACAGTCTGCAAATTATAAGTGTTTGAATCCTACAACTCAAGAAATAAAGACATAAACGTAAATAACACGGCAGTCTTGGATTAACCTATATGTTTTAGTATTTGTTGCTATATCGGCCACAGTTATACACCTTCTGTAAAAATTTCAAGAGTCTACCAATTGTGGTCCAAAACTTAAACCATATACATATAAATCACGTCACTATCGGAACACCCTTTAATTTTAAGGTTTATTTTTCTATAATCGTTTATATAGCGAGCTTAGTTTTAATTACTATTTGTAAATTTTAAGTGTATACAGTTCAATAAATAGAAATATCTACTTGAATAACACATCTCTATCGGAACACCCTATAAGTTGTAGTATTTGTTGCTATAGCGGCAGCAGTTATACATCTTTTGTGAAAATTTCAAAAGCCTACTTATTACAGTTTTAGAGATAAAAGGCGCTGACAAACGGACGGACACACATTGTAGCGAAAACAATAGGGTTACATTTTTACCCTTTGGGTACGGAACCCTAAAAAGGAGATTACATTTCCAGATTAGCCTTTTGAGACACTCAATCACTGTACCTTCGTACAGAAAGTGGGGTTCTTCCGAAATATAATATTTTCCTGAAGAAATTCACTTAGTAGTGAGGCCACAACTCTCCACTAGAGTTTTAAATCTACCAACTTCTTATGAGTTTTTTAGTACTCCACCAGGTTATTTACATAAAATATGTAATTAATTCCTTTGAATTTTAATGGCACTCAAATAGACATAAGTTAATAAATAGCTTTCAGCGAAAAGCGTCACTGTACCCTTGCTTAGGAAGTGGATTCTCCCGAACTAATCCTTGAAGTAATACTTGTATTATTTTCCACTTTGATTTTTCTATGGACACTTCACTACTTCGAACCAATTTTTTTATAAATTTTTGATAATCTACCATTATAAGTTTATCAGTAGTCTACCAGGTTAATGAAATATATATGTAATTATTTGCTTTAAATTTTGGTGTCACGCCACATCAGTTGACAAAACGCCATCAGTAAAAAAGCGAAACCTACACTGTACTTTCGTACAGGAAGTGTTTTCTTCTAAAATAATTCTACAAATCGCCACTATAGTATTCTAATTTCTACCAATATTTTGGTACTCCACTCTTATGAGTTTATTGGTACTGCACTAGATAACCAACTAAAATATGTAATTATTTTCTTTGCATTTTAATGGCCCTGCAAAACAGACATCAGTTGGCACTGTACTTTTGTACCGTAAGTTAATTCTCCCAAAATAACACTCGTATTAGTTTTAACTTAGTTTTTTTATGGACAATTCACTACTTCAAATAAGTTAGGATACAAATTCCTACTAGGTTTTATCATTTCTACTAACATTTTGGTAATCTATCCCTATGAGTTTTTTTAGTACTCCAACACTTAATTTAAAAAAAAATATCTAATTATTTTCTTTGAATTTTAATAGCACGCCACCAGATATCAGCTAGCAAACTGCCTTCCATTACTGTGCAAATGAGTCCACGACTCCACACTAGGTTTTATTATTTCTACCAATACTTTGGTATTCTACACCCATGACTTTATTGGACTCCACCACTTTAATTATATATAAAATAAGTAAACAGTCTTCATTCAATTAAAAGCGCGAACCGTTCATATGAATTCTCAAGGGAACTTTAATTTATACGAGAGTAAAGCGCAAAACTATTAAAACGCTTGACCTTAAGAAATAATGGCAATGACGCATGAAGTGTTGTCAGCGCAGAACTGCTTTACGAATCAGTGCTTTATTTCTTTATTTGCTACTAAGACAACGAATCGTTATGTCTTGTTGGTTTTTCCCGAGGGTATATTGTCCTGGCAACCATGGCGCTCATACTTCCGGGGTATATAGGCCCACCATTCCCTGTGACTTGAAAGAGGCCTGAAAATGGAAAATAAGAACATTTAAGCTACATATAACCAGTCCCTGAGATCATTTACCCCACGGGGGTTAACTGTGACCAGTGAGGCCCCTTGGAAAGTAGTAACGTGGTGGCTATGGTTTGGACCTTAATAGAAGGGTTAAGTCCGGAGTACTGTTGCACTCCAACAGCAGCCATTAAGTGGAGGGAATTGAAATTGCCTACTACTTCTATACAAAGGTTACGAACATTCTCATATCAGTTATGTTCTTAAATTGCTACTATTGGTATTGCTATGTGCAACAAGAGCGTTGGTTGACATAAGGTTAGGGCCAACACAGCTAGTCCTGGCGGTTACTCTGTATCGCAATATCGAGTTAGACTGTCAAATTTTCACAAACTGTCTCAATGATCTCGTCCGACCAGTCATGCAGAGTGCTTTATGTTACCTACAGACGCAGATTCTTCGAACTTCTAGACCTGATTTCGCATAGTTTAATTATAATTTAAACGCTACGAATGCAGTATGTGTTATATTTCTTTGTATAGTTTTCGACATACGCTTAAAATCATTTGAACTATGGCTGGTGACACTTTATGTGATGTAATGATGTTTATAGTGGGGGTTCAGCCGTGCACTGATAACGGTACACGAGGAGTAGTAATTAGTTATCAGTGAACATTTTAGTCTTTTACATTAAATAGCCAGACATCAGTGTTAGATTTCTTTGAACCGTTCCCTGTTACGTGTACCTTTTTCGGTACACGCTCAAAATCATATGAACTCCAAGCTGAATTCTTTAATTTACGATGTGTTAATCTAAAAATAATTTCTTGAAATAGTTGTTGAGCCGTGTACTGATAGCGGTACACGAGTAGTAGTAATCAGTTAACAGTGAACATTTTAGCCATAAATCAGTGTTAAATTTCTCTGGCCCGTCCCCTGTGACATGTACCTCTTTCGGTACACGCTAAAAATCATATAAAGTCAGCTGAGTTCTTTAATTTATGATGTGTTAATCTAACAATAAGTGCTTAAAATAGTTGTTGGAACATGTACTGAACACGGTACACGAGCAGTAGTTATTAGTTATCAGTATAAATTTCAGTCTATACTTTAGGTTCTACATTATTTTGTGATATTTAGGCCCATTATTATAACTTGCCTTTAGCTAAAGTTAGGATTTTGTTGGAGCGATAAATAGTTGTTCCTTATTAAAAGTAAGCTAAAAACCAATTTTAACTATCTCGTACTATAAGGACAAGTTATAGCAATGAGCATTATCCTCATTATTATAGCAAAAAACTACTTATCGCTCCAACAAAATTCTAACTTTAGCTAAAGGCGAGTTATAATAATGGGCTTTATTGTTGTAATATTTTAATTATCATAAGAAAATAACAATTATTTAGACCAATTTAGACATTTGTTGTATTCACTATTCTACAAAACTTTTATTACAAATGTTCGAAATTAAATTTATTATTGTTAGTTTGGGATTTTTGTTGTTTTAATATTTATAATATTTATAATTATAAGTTTAAATCAAAAAAAACTAGTTTTTTTTAGAAAATTGTGAAATTTGTTACCGTGTACCGAAAACTGTACACACTGTCTAGAAATAACAGGCAGGGGACGTAATAAATGATCCATGAAATGTTGGGTGTTACAAATATACTTCATGCCTTTGTTAATATTATTTCGACGCTTTTATTGATGCAAGGTATTTTCAATTCGACTTAATCTTCTTTAAAAATACCATTCGTTACGTTGTGGTTTTATGTTGCTCTATTGTAAAGTATGAATGAAATAAGTTCAGCTATTTTGTCATGTTTATTTCTGTTATATGTATATCCGTTTTGCTTACTTGTGCAGATTTTTAATTTTGACTCTTTTGATCTACAGCATGCGATTTTTATCTAGACAACATGTTGCAATATATATGGATTTGGCCATCTAGAGGTAGAAATACCACTTTTAGTTTTCACAAATGCAGGTAACATTGACTGCTCAAATGCTGCAATAAATTTTTAAACATTTTATTTGTCAATAGGAATTTTAGTTTTATTGTTTGTAGCAGGTTTTTAAATAAAAAGATTTGTTTTTGTTTATTTTATTCAAGATTGGCTAATAAGAGGAAATAAAATATTCAAGTGGGGGTACTCGTTGTATATTAAAATAAAATTAAGAATAATATTTAGGTCAAGTAAATATTAATCTTAAGATACAGGAATAATATTAACTTTTTTTGTATTGGGGGTTATTGTTTCCCCTCACGTATAGCACTATGACTTTGTTGAAACATGCAGTTCTTCTTCTAAAAGCAACCCGCATATAATTTTGTGAGCCTCACTAATGTAGTTGTGAAGATAATACTTAATATGCGAAAAAAGGCGTTTGGCCCCTCTGTGCGTTGTCGCTCAGAAATCTATGGAGTGCTATCGGACGATCGGTGCATGTAAGTTCGAGATATGGCTGCGGCTATGGTCATATCAATTGAGAATGTATCCGCATGATGGGTGTTTCAATTACAACAATGCTCAGCTGCTTACGTGTCTATTCAAGATGTGTGCCTTAGGTAATCTTATTATTTGAAGGGTGTACAAAAAATGAAAGACTAAATGGATTGAGCTTAAAGAAGACAATATTTATAAATAAGCGCTTTTTGGCAAAAAAAAAAAAGAAATCTTTTATCCAAAATGAATTTCCAAATAGCCCTCGTATCATCTGGCCATATTTAAATTCCAAATTGATGATATTTGCAGACTATTAAGGAGTGTCCATTTTGTGCAACTTGGTCCGAAATTTGGAGTACATTGACCTTAGACAAACGTTTGCAGTTATAAGGAGGAAGTTGGTGGACTTCCTTAGCATCCCCCTCTAAAAATTTTCTAAATTTACATTAAGAATAGTATTTAGGCCAACTAAATATTACACAGTACAACACTTGATTTCGAGACTCAATTCTGATAATTGTTTATGAAAGAAGAACTTCTGCATCATTCGTTTGGTCATGGTACATCAAAAAATAATTTAAAAATTAATTTGAAGTTAAATTCATCATACTGTTACTTAATTGTAAATAAAAGCGTAACGCGTTCATCGATTTATTGGTTTATGTCTGATTTCGTTCATAGGTTATGCGACTTTACGTGAAAGTAATACGACTTGACACTTTTGTACCGTTTTGGATTTTTTATGAATTAAAAAAAAAATTATTTTTTAGTAAAAAATATTTTTTTTTTCATACATTTACTTATAATTGCGAAACTGTTGCTTATGTAAAAAAGTGTCAAGTCCTGTTACTTTCACGTAAAGTCGCATAACCTATGAACAAAATCAGACATAAATCATGAAAATCGATAAACGCGTTACGCTTTTATTCACAATTAAGTGAAGGTATGAATTTAACTCGAAATTAATTTTTAAATTTGATTTACCATGACCAAACGAATGATGCACAAGTTCTTCTTTTTGGGGCTACTTTCATAAACAATTATCAGAATTGAGTCTTGAATCAATCACCTCAAAAATGTTGTACTGTGTTATTCTTTAGAATAATAATTAATTTAATTAAATTATTCTAAAGAATAATATTTATTATGAAAAAAAAACTTACATACATACCTATTTAATCACACTTTGCCAGCATCTAGGCGCGCGATAGCTCACCAGGCCAAATTCCGGCGTGTATATATTACATGAACACAATCGACGTGTTTTTACTGCCCTCATTACTTTCAATCTCTTCAGCACAAAACCATGAAACTTATATCTTAAAAATATTCCACATATGGATAACCCTATAGCTGAGAGTTAAACAGTGAAGGCGGTGAATTTCGTGTGCTGATGAAACATTATTTTTTACTTCAAAAAGCCATCACTAAATAAATATTATGCGAACCTTGCACCATAAGTTTCAATTAGTGCTGCGAAAGTATTGAGTATTAGATATTTTTTGGGTACTCATTGTCAAAAAGTGTTTGATCTATACTTTAAGGGTAGTAGTTTTCAAAATAAATTGAATATAATATTTGACGGCTACAGCAATTAATTTACGTTGCTATTATGTAAACGAAAGTATTGAGTACCCAATTGAAAAGTGTTGAGTAGTATCGGGTAATTGAAATAAGTAGAAATTGCCAGCACTGGTTTCAATACTTAGAAACTGGTTTACTAAGTTTAGTTACCAGTTACTAGCACAAACGGTGCACATAGGGGTCAAGAACCTTTTTTCGCTGATTAATTAAAAAAGAATTCAAGTAACGAGAAAACTATAAGTACTCGCCCACAGATCATAAAATTCTACTTCACTATGCATTTGATGTGCTTTTTTAGTGACACGTCGAAATTAAACATTGTTTAATAAAACTGAAAAAAGCGTAAAACTTTGTGTAGTAAAATACTCACCCATATCGCGAATAATTATTCCCATGAAAAAAAAAACTCTCAAAACTTCTATCGTGATTGGTTTCTACCGTTAAATATAAGTAAGTATAAGTATAATGTTATTGGAATCATTCACTATACAACATTTGGGAGTTTTTAATGGGAATAATTATTCGCGATATGTATGGGTGACTATTTACCGCAAGTAATTTTGAAAAAAAAAATAAATATAGAAAAATTAATAAATTTTTGTATGGGGGTACTAACTTAACCTTCTACACTGCCAAGATTTTGTTGAAAATGTAGCTAACTCTAAAAGTTACCCTCATAGATGACTCGCTATTGTAGTTCTGCAGATATATGAACATTTAATTTCTTTTGTAAGTGAGGTACCCATTTTCCCCCGATATAAAGGGTGGTTAAATTCTTTGATTTTAAATAAATCAAAGATAATATTGGTATGGTTCAAGTATGTATGGAACAGAATATCGGACAAATGTCTGCCCCGACCTCGGCGGCACACCTCCATCCGATACTCCAAATTTTCGATGACGCTGAGGCATAATTGAGGTTCTATGCCGTTAATGTGCCGAATTATCTCATCCTTTAGCTCTTGAATTGTTGCTGGCTTATCGACGTACACCTTTTCTTTCAAATAACCCCAAAGAAAGAAGTGCAATGGTGTCAAAAGACATGATCTTGGCGGCCAATTTACATCGCCACCACGTGAGATAATACGGCCATTCAATTTGTTGCTTAAAAGAGCCATTGTTTCGTCAGCTTTGTGGCAAGTGACAGCGTCCTGTTGAAACTACATATCGTCCACATACATATCTTCCAATTCGGGCATTAAAAAGTTCGTTATCATCTCACTATAGCGAACACCATTCACAGTAACTACCTGACCGGCCTCATTTTGGAAAAAATACGGCCCGATGATGCCGCCAGCCCATAAAGCGCACCAAACAGTCACTCTTTGTGGGTGCATTGGTTTTTCGACAATTACTCTTTGATTATCATTCGCCCAAATGTGGCAATTCTGCTTATTGCAGAATCCATTGAGGTGAAAATGTGCCTCAACACTCAACTTTGGATTTATTTCTACGTTTGCCAGTTTTGGAGTTATTTCTTGAATTGCCAACAGTTTCCAGCAGAATTGGTTGCCGATATTCCTTTGAAGTTTTGGGTCATGACTGCGGCTTAGTAGAAATGAATTCAGAATCTGGAAAATAAGAATATTGCTTACTTAATGTGTTCCTTTTGGACCCTCTTTCGACCGAAATGATGATCATGAAGTCATGTACTATGACCAGCCGTTACTGTTGACTTATTGATTCCAGACTGACGACTGGTTGCTGTCGGCCTTCTTTCTCATCACGCATTCTCTAGCAATTTCCAGGATTTGTTCAAGGCTTATGTCGCCCATGACATTGCGACCAGTACCAGTAGTCCTAAGTCGTATGCTAGCCAGAGCTAGACATTCACACACAATGTGCTCTGCGGTCCCAGCCTCTTAGAAGCACAGACTGTAAGTATCATCTTCGATTTTTATCTTGGCTATATGATACTTAAGAGTGCTAAAGGTTTCTTTGAACACCATTCGAGCCTACCTACCCGTAGTGGCCTCTCTCCAACTTTTCAGGTTTAATGAGTTCATTGTAGGACTTTCGTTCGCATTAAGCCATTTTCCAGAGCTACTCTGGGTTCTGGTCCACAGAAATTTATAGCAGATCCCCCTCTTGCTAGTTGGTCTGCTGCTTCATTTCCAAACCTTGCCTGTGTGTCTTTTAACTCACTTCAGTGTTATCTTATTAACCGAGGCACATCTGTTAAGTTTTAAAACACAAACCAGCACAAGTTTGGAGTACACGTTCACCTGCCTCATACGTTTTATAACCGACTGGTTGTGAAGTGCAATTAGAACCTTTCTTCCCTACACCCGACTTTTCAGCATTGATCCAACTTATGCAACAGCACAAACAATTCTAATTGGTGAACGGAGACGTGCCACCTATACATACACGATCATACACCTGCTCCTACTCGTGCTCTATCGTCCATAAGAGAAACATTGGTAAAAATGCTGATGTCGTTCTTCATACTCTCGCTGTGTATAACGCCTTCCTCAATGTGTGTTCGATGCAGTCGAGAAGATAGATTGGAAACGCAATAGTTTTCTATCCGTTCTGACTTGTAAGGAAATCGTATTTGTCTCTTACGTTGTGTATCTGGTAAAGATACATTTATGCAATTTATATATAAAAGCTAAATTTTAAAATTATTTATTTATAGGGTTTTCCAAAAGAAAAAAAAAACACATAAAAAATCTCCTTAGTTTTTTTCTCTGCCAAAAAAATCTCACTTAATTCCCTGAACTCAATCAACAAATTCTCTTAATTAATTTTTGCTTCACACAAAAATATTAATAAAACTTTTTAATGAATTTATTTATTTATATTTTTTCTGGTTTAAAAAGGTTTCCAAAAAAGACCATAAACACATACATACACTTATACACTCATACACACATTAAGACTAGAGTTAAAAAAGTCCTAAATAGAAAGTAAAACCAAACCAAATGATAATTTTGGCTTTTGTATGCGGTTTTATAAATAAATCGGCTTATGTAGATGGTGGATGCAATATGAATAAATAAATTTATTATAAACTGCCCCCCCAGCTCTTGCTTTTGACCTTGCAAAGCCTTTACCTTTTGCCACCCTCAAATGGCCATAGAGTGAGAAGGACATAAAGGTGGGCGGCGTTTAAAACTGGGTATGAGGAAGTACTTTAAAACAGATTTGTGGTGAATTTTGTGGAAATATTCATAATTGTGTTAAGTGGGTGTTACAACTTACAAAAAAGGGTGAAGTGTATAGTCCAAATGATTATAATCAAATTCTCACATTTAAGCCAAAAACTTTACAATTTACATATTTGGCCAGTGACAAATTGAATATGATTGTCAAATACCTAGAAAATTAAAAAAAGAAGACAATATTGCTTAGCCGTCTTTTATTTATCCATTTGGCAAGTTTGGGATATTTGTGATTGTTACTAAATACAAAAATTAATTTTCTCTCCAAAACAGCCTTAGAAAACACAAAAACTCATTTCATGCATGAAAACCTACAATCTTGGTATTTGATAAAAATCCATTACAACAACTTTTATGCCATAAAGAAAAAGAAAAAAACTGACTGCAAACAGTTGAACACAATCAAACGATTCCTAATCCGCAGTGGTCAACCACCAGCAGTCGTCAGCAAATTACAGTCATATGAAAAGTTTACCCCCCTTGTTGATTCACTTAAAACAAATAAAAAAATATTAAAACAAAAAATTGATTATGACCAAGAGCTAAAGTCAGCCAAGGGAAATAAACATGTGAATCACTTTTTTACTGCACAGATGTTCATCGTCCTCATCCTCAGCATCATCATTAAAATCCTATTACGAGTAGTTGCAACTCTCGCATACATTTAATTGTCTCGCTGCTATTTTGACTCTCATTTGTTGTATTTTTTGTTGTTGTAATTATTGCCTTTGTAGTTACTGTCTCCTCCTGGCCAAGTTAAAGTTTTCGGCAAACTAATTTCCCTTGTCGTTTCATAACATCCAGGTACCTAAAAGGGAAATTCAGATGACAATTGTCTCAAATGATAGCAAATATTAAGTAAATGGCAGCTGCAAAACTGATTTCTGCGAAACAGCCACAATTGTTAAAATAATGATCTTTAGAAGCAAGTGAGTTTTTATAAAAAATTTGGAGTGGCCTATACCTAATGGAAAAGGATGTTTTTATGGACATATTACATAAAGTATTTTCGAATCGAAAAAATAATTATTTTCGGTTTGGGGTGTCAAGTAAAGTACCCCTCGTCCCGTCCAGATTTTTTCGAATAATTTTTGCAAAAAAAAAACCGACTTCAAAACAGAAAAACTTAAAATCATGTTTCTTAAAGACGGTAATTATACATTGATTATATTATATTCGATGAAGATTGTAGCTGGTTTTTTTAAATGATTTAGCACAAAATGTGAATTCGAATAAGAAAAACTAATGTTGGAATTTAATGATCTAAAGCAAATATCATTCGATTTACCCTCAGGGGGCACAGTGCTTCCAAAGTGTATATGGGTTCTAGACCCCGGGGTTCCTGGATCTTTTTTAGGCCAAACCAGAGCAAAATGACTGTCTGTCTATAACGGTTCAAAAGATTGGCCATATATATAAAATTACACCAACAATTGGGGCACCCTGTAATTTCCAAATTCAAATCTTATACTTGTTTTAATAGCAGTCTGAGCAATACAGGTACTTTGTAAATATCAACAGTCTGTCTATAATGGTTTAAAAGTTTAGCCACATACATCAATTTACTTCAACTATTGCGACACCCTTTAATTTATAATTTTAAATTTGTATACTTGCTATTGTAACTGCCAGAGTAATACACATTTTGTCTAATTGTGAAGTGTTTGTCGATAATGGTTTAAAAAATAGGGCCATATAGGTCAAATGAAGTCTGCTATGGGTACACCCTTTAATTTTTAAGTTTATTTTTATCAATTTTTGTTCTTGGGAGATATAGAAGCATTTTTATTAAATTATAAATGGGTGACCTCTACGGTTCATTATACACGTAAAAAATATGTATGTTGAAGGGGGACCACCTTTTGATTTTTAATTTCTAATTTGAATTAAAATCTTTCTAATGAAGAAAAAATTTCAAAATCGGTTCAGGAATAACTGAGTTCTTCAGGTACAAACATAATCGCAGATGAATTGATAACCTTATTTTTTTAAGTTCATTAAAAAGATAAGGTCATATAGACCAAATATCGTTATCTATAGGGACACCCTTTAATTTCTAAATTTATACTTGTTGCTATAGCGGATATAGTAATATACGTTCTGTGTAAATTTCATATATTTATATGTCTACAAGTTATAACGACAAATTACGTCAGCTGTAAGGACACCCTTTATTTTTTACACTTATTATTGCTGATAAAGCAAAACAAAATTTGTTTAAGTTTCAATTTAGGCCAAATAACATCAGCTATTTGGACACACTTTTATTTTAAAGTTTAAATTAAACACTTGTTATAGAGGACTTTACCATAGAAATTTTTTTTTAATTTTAACTGTGTGCCCATTTAGATCCTATTATATTCACTATTGGGACACCCTTTAACTTCTAATTTCAAATATTCATTTCCTATAGTTTTCTATAGATAGGCTTTCAAGGTCAATTTTTTGTGTAAATAAAAAGACTATTTATTTAACAGTTATTCCGACGTTTCGTTGGCAGTTTTTTCCAACATCATCAGGGAAATTTTTATTAAATATATATTCTTTTTCGTCAAGTTTACATTATTCTAAATTTTATCACAGTTTTGTAAAAGTGGGACATCACTACACAAAACTTAAATTAATCAAAAATAAATGTAAAATTAACTTAAAAATAAAATATCACAGTAAATATATTCTTATTTGATCACAGTTGCTTTTATTACTCTTGTTATTATACCGGACATAGTAGTGGATATTCTGCCTAATACGGTTCCAAAGTTTGTCTATAACGGTTCCAAAGATGTAGATATAAAGGTCATATAACATATGACCTTTATATCTACATTGCATTGTACAATGCAACTTCTTTTTATATTTTAACTGTGTCTTTATAATGGTTTAAAAGTTTGATTGTATATATGAAATTAAAACAACTACTGGGACACCCTTTTATTTATTATTTCAAATATTAATATCTACTTATTATGACAGACATAGTATTGTACATTCTGTGCAACTTTTAAGTGTTTTGTTGAAAACAGTTCAAAAGACTGGATCACAGAGGTGAAATTACCTCACCTGTGGGGTAAAGCTTTATTTTTAATTCAATTTTTTATTACTTTTTGTTTTGCTATAGTGATAAGCACTGTTTTTAAATTCTAAATTTAACGTTCAAAATACACGTATAAACATGTATGTTGTATGGGGACACCCTTTATTTATAATATTTTAAGCTTCTTTAAAAATGAGACTTATCTGTAAGCATATCCTTTCAAATAAAGAAAAACCTTTTAAAATCGGTTATGAAATGATCGAGTTCTGCGGGCACAAATATAAAAAAAACAAAAAGCAACACTCAGACGAATTTATAACCTCCTTCTTTTTTGAAGTTTGTTAAAACCTATACAGCCCTACATCTCCATATACCAAAGGCACATGCAGGATTTCATTTTTTGTATGTAAAACGGTACGACCTGTAAAGCATTCACAAAAATAGTGGTATACACCATTTGGGGTGTCAAGAAAACTACCCCATCCCGATTATGCCTAAAACTATACAGCTCTTCATCACCATATATCAATTGAATTTTATTTTGATATGTCAAACCTTTACAAAAATATTGGCACAAAGACATCATCGCGAAAATGGTGAAAATGGAACGTAAAAATCTGTTGAAATCCCGACATCGATTTTTTCATGATCACTATACTTTACCTATACTACGACGGAAAAGTAAAAAGTGTTTCCTTTGTCTATATGCGACTGTTGAAAGAACACTTTGCTATTAAAGAACCACTCATCGTGTTTCATAAATGAAGTTACTTTTGAATATCTACAATTAGTACTGAGGGGTCATAGTGTCAGTACATACAAACACATACACCATCACCCTGGTTTGTGTAGTTTCGAAGTTGCGTCTTTTTAAAAATTTATGTGATTTCGACGTTGCTTAGTTAGTGCTTCGATTGGTATATTGCTACTGCAGCAGTACGACGCACAATGGTTTAAAAAGTTTTTATTGTGAAAGCAAATGTGTATATCAGGTCGATCTCCTAAGGCCAAGGAGAGTCTATTACAACTTGGCTAATATTGAAACAAAATTCATGATATATCATATTATATTTCTGAAAATCCGATTGAAAAAAATTAAACGGATTTTCAAAGCTTCATTTATTAGTTACAAATAAAAAAAAAATGATTTTACAGACCCATTAAAAACCTTAATTTTTTGGAAAATATTTTTCCCAGTTCAGGAATTCAATGTAAATAATATTACAAATTTTAATGGCCCATGTTGAATGTGAACCACACTTAAATGTCAAGTTATTTTCTGCATTTCATTTGACATTTCTTAATTTTCAGACTAACGCAATTTGAAACATGGAAAGATAAACAACCGAGCAATGCGTTAAAGTTATTCAGGCTTATTATGAAAATTATCGTACAGCTCGTACTGCAGAAAATATGGCTGCTTTTCGCGATAGTGTGGCTGAAGAGCCGTCCACCTCAACTCGTCGTCGTACCCAACAATTGCACCTCTCACGCTCGTCGTTGATGGACATTATGCATAAAGACTTGAATTTACACGTTTACATTGTGCAATTGACTCAAGCCTCTTGATCATTCCAAACGTAGTCAATGGTTAGAATGGTGGCAAAAAATGGCAACAGAGAATGATCAATTTTCGAAAAAAAAAACCAACTTCAGTGATGAGGCACATTCTCACCTCAGTGGATTCGTCAATAAGCAGAATTGCCGCATTTGGGCGAATGATAATCCAAGAGTGATTGTCAAAAAACCATTTATGGGTAGCGGCATCATCGGGCCGTATTTTTTCTTAAATGAGGCCGGTCAGACAGTTACTGTTAAAGGTGTCACTATCGTGAGATGATAACGAACTTTTTATGGCCCGAATTGGAAGATATGGATGTGGAAGATGGCTCTTTTGCGCGACAAATTCAATGGCCGTGTTATCTCACGTGGTGGCGATGTCAAATGGGCGTCAAGATTATGTGGTTTAACACCGATGGGCTTGTTTCCTTGGGGTTATTTGAAAGAAAAGGTATACGTCGATAAGTTAGAAACAATACAAGAGCTAAAGGATGAGATAATACGGCACATTAACGGCATATAACCTTAATTATGCCTCAGCGTCATCGGAAATTTGAAGCATCGGTTGGAGGTGTGCTGCCGAGGTCGTGGCGGCCATTTGGCCGATATTTTGTTCCATACATAATTGAACTATACCAATATTATCAAAATTAAAATAAATGACAATAATTTCCTAAATAATTTGTGTTTTATTCAAAATCAACGTCGGCCCTTAAAATTAATGAGTTTCATAAAATTAAATTTCTGGAAATACTAACATAAATATTTTTTCTCCTCAGTTTATAATTCTCCTGCGAAACTATTATTTTTGATTAGGAGTGAAATGAACAAAAGTTTTTACCTTTTTCTTGTTGCTCCATTACAGCAAATACAACAGATTTATTAAGCTTGATTTAAACTTCACAAAAGAACTGCTACATATTTCTCCATTTTATAAACTTTTCTCTAGTTCAGCAGTGATAATCATCATCACCATCATCATCAGCAACAAAGGCCTCACCTTTTTCTACACAAAAGTTACCTTTTGAACTTTTTTTGCACCTTAATTCCCAACAATTTGTAACAATTCTTTTTTTTTCACACAAACTATTGTTGGTTATTGCCAATTTTTTATTTAACAATTTGATGTTGAGGGTTAGAAAAAGGTGTGGAGAAAGATTCAGTGAAAAAAAATTAATTTTTATATGTTCTCTTCTAAACCCTTTTGTTAAGTCTATTGAATTTAATATTTTATTTTGGGTTTGGCCACCCTTTAATATGCAGGGTTGGGGAAGTCATAATCTACATTGCACTGGTTGCTGGTTGAACTTTTATTTCCGCACACGAAGACGACCCTTTATAACTTGTAGCCAACATTAGATAAATTTTCCTAACTAAGTGTGAAAATAGAGTTTAGTTTGGGGCACAATAAATATTTCTGGGACAATTGCCAGCAAAAAGGACACATAATCACAATTATACTTTTTTTATTTTTCTATTTGTTTATTATAAGCATATTTGTGTTTGAGTTATAATTTTGTTGTCGATGCTTATTTCCCTTTTGTCTGGCAGATTTAAGTCATGCAAAAAGGATGTTGTTAGTGTCCTTTTTATTGTCTTGTTAATGAAAAATGTTTAGTTTTTTTTTATGAAAACTGATTGTGCTGCTTTTAGGAAGACATTACCGAGATGAATGCCTTGAATTGTATGGGGTTTTAAATTTGGGATACTTAAAATCCGCTTTCGAATTTAAAGCAAATCCATTTCTTTAATAAACATAAGCTGGAAAAAAAAAAACAAAATTAATTGGAATTTTTTTATAAGACGGTTTTAAGTAGGCAGGAGAGTTATTTAACAACAAGAGATTTTTTATTAATTCAGAATTCGAATGTTTTCGTTTATTATAAAAAAATAATTTTTTTATTCCAGAAGAAGTATCAACACATTTTATATTTTTGTTATTTGTTGTAATGATGGATTTCAAGGAAGAAATTTTATATGATTTACTAAAACGGGAAAAATCAAACTCTCAAACTCAAATCCACTGAAGAGCTGGTTGAGCACTAGTGAAATAGCTAGCTTAGCTAATTACCCCATAGCAGATGGGGCAATTATCGCATAAAAAGTTTTGAAAATTTTGCTGTCATTTATATATATTTTTTTTTAATTGTTCAATGGTGAAAAAGAAAATAGTTTGATATTTGAACTCCAGCCTTACTTGAGCAATCTAAATTCATCTCTAAATTGCCTTAAATACTATCCTACAATACTAATAGATTTTCTACGGTCGAATACTTCTTTAATATTTTCAGCACCAGTTGAAAGATTGTTTTTGTTCGCTAGTATTATTATAAAACCAAGGCGACAAAGATTAACAGATTAAAATTTAAAAAAAATGGTTTTGATTAAAGCAAATAAGATGCTTTTTTAACCGACTTCAAAAAAGAAGGAAGTTATCAATTCGTCTGAATGTTGCTTTTTGTTATGTATGTAACCGCAGAACTCAGCCATTTCTGAACCGATTTTAAAATTTTTTTCTTTATTTGAAAGGTTATGCTTTCAGGTTGGTCCCATTTTAAAAACAGTTCATTATATTAAAAATTAAAGGGTGTCCCCATACAACATACATGTTTTTTACGTGTATTAAGAACCGTAAAGGGCACCAAATTAAAATTTTAAAAAATTGCGTGTCGCTATAGCTCCCAAAAGCAGAAATTAATAAAAAAAAAAAATAAATTTAAAATTTAAAGGGTGTCCCCATAGGTGACATAAATTGACCTATTTGGGTCTATCTTTTTAACCGTTATAGACAAAACCTTGAAAATTTGACAGAATGTCGATTACTATGACCGTTATAATAAAATGTATAAATATTCAAAATTTCAAATTAAAGGGTGCTCTAATAGTTCGTTTTATTAGATGTATATGGCCATACTTTTGAACAGTTGTACACAGACCGCTGAACTTTACAAAGAACCTGTATTGCTAAGTCCGCTATAACAAAAAGTATAAAATTTGAATTTGGAAATAAAAGGGTGTCCCAATAGTTAATGTAATTCTATGTATGTGGCTAAACTTTTGAACTGTTATAGACAGACAGCTGAAATTTTTAAGGAACCTGTATTCCAAAGTCCACTTTAGCAAATATACAATTTGAATTTCGAAATTAAAGGGTGTCCCCATAAATTATGTAATCTATATGGCCCTATCTCTTGAACCGTTAAACACAAACACTTAAAAATTGGGCAGAATGCCACTATTTTCTCTGGTATAATAACAAGTATAAATATTTGGAATTATAATGTAAAGGGTGTCCCAATAGTTCATGAAATTTGATATATATGGCCAAACTTTTGAACCGTTATAGACAGACAGTTAAAAATTTTACAATGAATCTTTGTTACCAAGTCCTTTATAACAACAGGTCTTTAATTTAAAATTGTAAATTAAAGGAGATGTTATTTGATCTATGTGACTCTATCTTTGAAACCGTTATATACAGAGGCTTAAATGGTGTCCCCATACAAGACGGATGCTGGTGAACAGTAATAGGGAGAAGCTTGACATTCACATAGTCTTTACTTTTTTTCCCTCTAATTTTGGCGCATATTTTAGTTGGTTTAAATCTAATTCTTACAGATTACTTCTTACATTTTTAGTTTAGAATTGGTGCTCTTCTATCTGTTTTGAAGTCGGTTTTTTTTGCAAGAATTATTATTAATAAAGAATACTGTTGCTATAACATTGCAAATTATGATATATAATGTAAATATGCCTGGAAATGTTCCATATTTAATTAAATTTTATTCAAAATTATGTGATTTTTTTTTAGTTTTTATTTTTAAATATAACGCCTAATTTATTTATTCAAATAGGATTGTTACAGACTTTTGAAAATTTACTGGGCAGTTTATAATTAAGAAAAATTTTAGTTCAGATGAAATTTTAAGTAAAGCTTCAGTTCGTTTTTTTCTCTCTAAGAAAGAATAATTTAAATTACAAATTATGTGATAATATTAAAGATAAAGTGGGAAAATTTGATTTTTAGTCACCAGCAGAGCGGAATGCACATTTTCTAGACATCTATGTCCGTCATTAGCTCTCTTCATATTTATTTACTTAGGGTAGTGTTTAGTTGTAAACATCATCTATTTAACCAACCAAACTCAGATAATCGCTCTTGAAAAAAGGACTCTTAATCCTGTCTAATGTCCTTTAAAGAAAAACTGCAATAAATCTTACAAAAATTATGCGTATTTTATGAAACTTATACATATGTATTAGTACAGAAGTTTTCGGGTATGCGACAACCGTACTTTACTCACATTTTTGTGATTTGCTTTTAGCACTTCTTCCGAAAACCAGTCTAAAATGTTTTTTTTTTATTGAATTATTATTTGAATTTCAGAAAGGTGTTCTACCTATATCTATCTATCTATCTATCTATCTATATATATAAAAATGAATGTTTGTCTGTATGTTTGTATCTCCTTTATAGAATCGTAAACTATGCATCTGATCATGTTATGATCTTAACCAAAGTCGTTGCCTATGAGCGGGCGAAGGTTTCTAAGTTGGTTCGATTAACTTCCGACAGGTGGCCCCACTGAAAATTAGTCAAAATTAATTAAATCGTAAGCTTGTGCATTAGATGATGTTTACCCCCGGGGGTTCCAATTGTCACTGCAGGAATATGGCAAATGCTTTGACGCCGTCCACTCAGGGAAAATAGGGGCACCAGACGCTAGGGTTCCTAGAGCCTAAATCTGGAACAAAAGGTCTGTGTGTGAAAACATACGGGTTCTCTTCGAGGCCCGACCAGTGCCCAAAGGACTGGTACCACGGGAATCGGTGGCCCCACAGAGAGCCTATCCTCTCTGTGACCGGTCTGTGGTACGATTGGTGGCAATCGTAAAGTGTTGTTATACTACACAATGGGGGCGCTAGTCTACGCCTAAGTTTCACTCGGTGGTAAGACCACCGTGAGGTTAGGCCGAGTAGGCAGGTACTCACGTTAATCTTGTTCCACAAAATTAGGTGATGGTATGATCTTTAGCAAAATTGTTGCGCATGAGCCGACGGAGGTTCCTAAGTTGGTGGGATTAATTTTCGACAGGTGGCGCCACATAAAATTAGTCAAAACGAATTAAATCGTAAACTGTGCAATTGATCATGCTATGATTTTTAGCAAAGTTGTTGCGAATGAGCCGATGGAGGATTGTAAATTGGTGCGATTGATTTATGACAGGTGGCGCCACTGAAAATTACTCAAAATTAATTAAATCGTAAGCAGTGCATTTGATGATTGTATGATCTTTAGCAAAATTGTTGCGCATGAGCCGACGGAGGTTCCTAAGTTGGTGGGGTTAATTTTCGACAGGTGGCGCCACAGAAAATTGCTCTTTTTTCTGAAAAAGTGCTGAAGGGAAAATTTTCGCGTTGGAGGTAGTCAAATAGAGCTAAAAATAGCGAAAAAACAGAGTTAAGGTGGCATCGCTGAATACAACACTAATGTTTGCTTAGGGCCAGCAACGCGGACCGGGTCAGCTAGTATAACATAAAATATTAAAATATATGTCCGTTAGATTTACTAGACCTCAGACACTCATTTGTACTCACCTCAGAGTACAGTATTTATGCCCATATTCATAAAAATTAAAGTTTACTTCAAGTTTACTTTATGTAAAATTATTTATAAAAATTACTAAAAGTAAACTTTTTTTATGAATAAGAGCACTACTATTTTATATTGACCCCAATCAAAGTTTTTTTAATCATTCTGCTTTATTTACGTGACGAAAGATGATTAAATATAGTTTTCTCGTATTCCTTTATCTGTCAGGTTAGATTTTTTCGAATTTTGCACTTAGATCTTTAATTAACATTTTTAAATTTTTTAAAGTTTTACGCCCATATATATTATAATTTGCTTTTAGCTAAAGTTAGGATTTTTGTTGGAGCGATAAGTAGTTTTTTGTTATTATAATGAGGATACTGCTCATTACTATAACTTGTTCTTATAGTACGTGATAGTTAAAAGCGGTTTTTAGCTTACTTTTATCAACGAAAAACTATTTATGGCTCCAACAAAATCCTAACTTTAGCTAAAGGCAAGTTATAATATTGGGCCTTAAAGTTTTAATGAAAATTGATTTTTTAAACTTTCGTTTGTTTAATGAAATTGTGGTTTCTTGGTTAAATGTGACTTTTTGGTGAAATTTTTATTACATGTAATTTCAACTTATATCAGATTTAAACTACGTATTGCTAATTCTGTAATAGAAAGTTAATTTTTTAATGGCCTATTTATTTTACAAAATACAGAAAAGTTATTATTATTACTAAACTAATAATTAAAAAAAATTCTGACCAGCAACGACATTTATCTACATTCTCTAATTCAACTAAAAAAGTCATCTATATAAAGCATCTATTTCACCCTACACTAACATAGTACCAAGAATAAATTTCAGAGGTTTGCAGATGGCAAAGAAATACTAATTTCTGTACTGCTACAATCTTCCACACCATTCAATGTAATTTGCTAAAAAACGACTTATCGTAGTAAATTTAGTAACCATAGTAAAAGAAATTATCTGTGGAAAATTAAAAAAAAGGTTGATCAATTCGACATGACATTTGGTTTAAGCGTACGTGCATATTGTAATCTTATAATTTTGGAATTTTCAGGGGCGAGGTATCCAACTTTGCGACAACATAGCGCCATCCCTGGCAAGTGGATGGTGCCTAACGGCAAAACTTCTGCTGAGGTACGCCTCTGCTATGATCATGCTAAAATTTGGATCAATCGGCCTAGCTCTGAATGGTTAGATTAGGTTAAGCAGGCGGCTCTAATACAGCTCACTTGGGTCCAAGTATTGGTCCCTTTGTGGTATCTGCAAAAGAAGCGGGGAAAAAGGAAAAGGGATATATAGAAAGAGAGAAAGCGTTGACAAAACATAGTATAAAGACACAGACAGTTTCAGGCAGAAGAAAAAGGTCAGAAATGTTGAAAAGTAGCCACGGAGGGTAGGTTGGTCGAGCCAGGTTGTCGAAGAGAGTAACTATACCTCGACAAGTGGAAGTGGGTTAGAAAACCATCCGCAACTCCTCAGAAAGGAGTTAATCCTGCTCGGTTCCAATAGTAAAACACAAGAGAGGCTTGCAAAGCACCGTTGTCCAAGGTGCTGGAGGCGTTGATATTATAACGCTAGCCCTTTATAAATGGCTAAGTTATTTACAAACTATTTTGATTCTCCCCACTGTGCACTGGTTTAAAAAATAATGTATAGACCAGCACCCCCATTGCGCCATATGAATACTGCACACTAGATAATAAAAGTGCAATTATTAACAATAGCACCTAAATGCCAAAATACCATCATCGCTCAATATCGGACAGTGCACAATACAGGCGCTAATCAGTAGCAATATTCTAACCTCTTGTTTAGGGGTTGGAGACCATCCATTCACCAAAATCCAGTCACATAGAGAAGCGGCTCTCTGTTAGGCTGCTGGTCGCCGTGATACAAGTCGTTTGGACACTGGTCGGTCTTCGTTCCATATTAAAGTTCCTGAAATGCTTGTATCTGGTGCCCCCATTTTCCACAACAGCACTACGTCAAAGTAAAGATATGAACTATAATTCTTGCAAAAAAAAACCGACTTCAAAACAGATAGAAGGGCACCAATTATAAACTAAAAATGTAAGATGTAATCTGTAATAATTAGATTTAAACCAAATAAAAGATTCGCCAAAATTAGAGGGAAAAAAATAAAGACTATGTGAATGTCAAGCCTCTCCCTATTAGTGTTCAAAAGTTAAGCTATTTTCACCAGCATCCGTCTTTTATGGGGGCATCATTCAAGCCTCTGTCTATAACGGTTTCAAAGATAGGGGCACACAGATCAAATAACATCACCTATTCGGACACCCTTTAATTTACAGTTTTAAATTAAAGACCTGTTGTTATAGAGGACTTGGCCACAAAGATTCTTTGTAAATTTCAACTATCTGTCCATAACGGTTAAAAAGTTTAACCATATATATCAAATTACATGAACTATTAGGACACCCTTTATATTATAATTCCAAATATTTATACTTGTTATCATACCAGAGAAAGTAGTGGATATTCTGCCTAATTTTCAAGTGTTTGTGTTTAACGGTTCAAAAGATAGGGTCATATAGATCAAATTACGTAATTTATGGGGATACCCTTTAATTTCTAACTTCAAATTGTATACTTGCTGTAGTGGACTTTACAATGCAGGTTCCTTGTAAATTTCAGCTGTCTGTATATAACAGTTCAAAAGTTTGGCCACATACTTGGAATTACATTAACTATTGGGACACTCTTTTTTCCCAAATTCAAATTTTATAATTTTTGTTATAGCGGACTAAGCAATACAGGCTCTTTGTAAATTTCAGCGGTTTGTGTACAACTGTTCAAAAGTATGGCCATATACATCAAATTAAATGAACTATTGGAGCACCCTTTAAAATTTTGAATATTTATACATTTTATTATAACGGTCAGAGTAATCGTCATTCTGTCAAATTTTCAAGGTTTTGCCTATAACGGTTCAAAAGATAGGCTCAAATAGGTCAAATTACGTCACCTATGGGGACACCCTTTAAATTATAAATTTATTTTTTTATTAATTTCTCATGTTGGCAGCTATAGCGTCACGCAATTTTTTAAAATTTTGCGTGATGCCATTTACGGTTCTTAATACACGTAAAAAACATGTATGTTGTATGGGAACACCCTTTAATCTTCCTTCGTACTGCTTTTGGCATCATCAGTCATTTCATATGAATTCTTTGACTTTAATCAAAATGCATTTATGAGAGACTTAGTTGTTGGCGCAATCAACATACGGTCTCCGAATATTATTAATTATCTTTTTCGTTAAAAGCCAGTATAATCCCTACAATGAAAACTTAATTTCACAGCTTATAGTTTTTTAATTCCACAATTTCTTTTTTAGAGTTCGTTTTTTTTTTTATATTCCCCTTACACTTTGAGAATGTAACACATGTTGACTGTGAATCATCATAATGCGTATGACATTTTTGCATATGAAACATTTTTCATTTTACGATCCACAAAAAAAAAAAAAAACATTGAAAGACCAGAAAAAAGCAAGAATTAAATGAAACAAATGGCTGAACCTGCCTGCCCCTACTTTTCCATTTATTATAGTCAAAATATAGTCCTTAGAAATAAAAATATTTCCTGTATGGCTGCATTTGACACTTCATCAGCTTCAATGGTGGAAGAAAAACTACCGAATTATTAAAAAAAAGTTAATAAAGCAGCACATGAATGAATGTGTGAACGAACGCTCGCATGTATGAATTTATAACGACTTTTTAACCTTTTTTTTTAACAAAAAAAAAAAAACTTTTTAAGCTCCTTGAGAGTAAATTGTAAAACGAAAATTTGTTAACGAGAATTAGTTAAACTATGTAGCGGCGTTTAAGGGAATGTGTGTAAGTGTGTGTATGAGCATAAGTATGAGTGTGTGTGTGTGCAAGTGTGTGTTTGTGTTTTGTTAATGTGTGCTTTTTTTCAAGTTAATTAAATGAAACAGAATCATGTACGTGTTGAACATTTTATGCAAAACATTGTTTGGAAAAAAGAAAAGTTTTTTTTTGTTTTTATGTGAAGTTGTGGTAAAACTAATTAAGCAGCAGTAGTAGTTAATTTATTATGTTAATTTTTCAATGACATTTATTTTTTAATAAATATTTTTTTTTTGTGTCACACTACAAAAGTTTTTAGTAAAATAGAGGCATTCAAATGAAATTGTAATGTGTAAAGGGATCAAATGTTACCATAGGGGAGGAGCAGAAAAGGTCAAGAATATGGAGATTTTACTAATTATTATAAACTTCAGTTAAATGTTTGAGAAGCTTAATGAGACGACATCATTACAATAGTTTAAAAAAAAGGTTAGTTAAAAAAAAAGAATATAATTTTATATTACAGAAAAATTTCACGATTACTTTTTTAAATTATGTGGAGTTAATTGAGTGAACAACTGCTGTCGAAAAAAAAGTGCCACATAAGCTGTGGATTTATTGCGGACTAAAGGTATAACAAACTTCGCATCAAGGTCAAGCATTTTTTATTAGTATTAATAGCGTTGAAGAAGAGAAATATTAAGAAGACAAATATATAATAAAAGCATGGTTGAGGTAACCAAAATGTAAGAGCAACATATTAAGACTAACACACTGTGTAATTTTTTAAGTCATGGCAAAATAACCATATACGGACACCACTACGTAATAAAAGACCAAAAAAAAAGACCCCTGTCTCCCAGTTTTACCCAAAGTACTCCAGGTTTTTTTTATGGGCCCTCAAAGATGTGGGGACTCGATGTCATTTTTGCAAAAAAATTATCATTTACTCAAGCTCATATTTTGTACACCGTTTGGGATTTTGATATACTCTCTGAGGCAGCTCTTGTCATAAAGAACAAAAATTGTTAACATATAAAATCAAAAAAACTTCATCTTCAAGGTCAAAATCGCAAAAAACTTAAAAAAAATTCAATTTTTTTTACCTTTTTTCCCCTGTTCAGTTCCATAGGTAGCAAACCGTTCAAAATTCAAGGAAATAATCAACTACAAAATTGAACCTAAGATCTCAATAAACAACTTTCTAGAACATATGAACTTCCTAGGAATGGTTCTTAACACCGTTTAGGTAGCGCTTAAAAGATAAAGAAAATGCGCCAAAATAAGCAGGAAAAAAGTAAAGACTATGTGAAATTCAAGCCTCTCCATATTACTGTTCAAAACTTAAGCTATTTTCATCAACGTCCGTCTTTTATGGGGACACACTACACATTATGTGTAAATTTCAGTTGTCTATCTAAAACGGCTTAAAACATAAGGCATACATCAAATTTCATTAACTATAGGAACACCCTTTCATTTCCATAAGCCACTATCTATAACGGTTCAAAAGACTAGTCCATATAAGAAAAATAACGTCAGCTATGAGGACACACTTTAGGTCTTTAAGGTCCCAATAGAGGACTTGCTAACAAAGATTTTTTGTAAATTTCAACTGTGTGTCTATAACGGTTCAAAGGTTTAGTCATATACAGCAAATTACAGAACTATTGGGACATCCTTAAATTCATAATTCTAATTATTTATACATACTTGCTAATATACCAGACAAAGTAGTGGAAATTCTGCCTAATTTTCAAGTGTTTGTCTATAACGCTTCAAAAGATAGGGCCATATAGGTCGAATTACATCAATTATGGGGACACCCTTTAATTTATAAATTTAATTTATATACCTGTTATAACGAACTTAGCAATACAGGTTTCTTATAAATTTCAGCTGTCTGTCTATAACGGTTCAAAAAGGTTCATCAAATTACATTGACTATTGGGACACCCTTTCATTTCCAAATTCAAATTTTATACTTTTTGTTATAGCGGACTTAGTAATAAAGGTTCTTTGTAAATTTAACGGTCTGTGTACAACTGTTCAAAAGTATGGCCATATACATCAAATTTAATGAACTATTGGATCACCTTTTAATTTATAATTTTTATTATAAAGGTCATAGTAATCATCATTCTGTCAAACTTTCAAGGTTTTGTCTTTAACGGTTCAAAAGATAGGCCCATAAAGGTCAAATCACGTCATCTATGGGGACACCCTTTAAGTTTTAAGTTTATTTTTTTATTACTTTTTGTTGGTGGAAGCTATATTGATACGCAATTTTTTAAAATTTTAAATTGGTGCCCTTTAGGGTTCTTAATAAACGAAAAAAAAAAAAACATGTGTGTTGTAAGGGGACCAATCATGTTTTTAAAACGGGACCAATCTGTAAGCATAAGCTTTCAAATAAGAAAAAAATTTTAAAGCGGTTCAGAAATGGCTAAGTTCTGCGGGCACAAACTTAAAAAAGCAACATTCAGACGATTTGATAACCTCCTTCTTTTTTTGAAGTCGGTTAATTATTACAAATTAAACATTAACCACTAATCGCCCGCTTTCCAATGTCGTCAAGAGAATGTGGGGAAGGGTTTATATTTGGATTCCATGTTGTGTTGCCCAGATAAAATAAAAGCAATTGTTTCTGTACTGATTCATCAGTATATGGATAATCAGTATAGGGATCCCATACGATAGATCCATATTCCAGAATGGGCCTCACTAAAGATTTGTATAACTGTCTAGTTATTATAGGTTCCGTGAATCCCTTAGCCTTAACGTTTAATAAAGGCTAGCTACGAGCTTTATTTACCATCATAGCAATATGTTTGTTAAAGTTTAATTTACAATCCAGAAGAACTCCTAAATCCATGAACTCCGTAACGAATTTAGGCTGATAGCCACCTAGCGAAAATTGGCAAATTGATTGTGTTTACATTTTTCTAAATTAAGGACCATTAAATTAACATTGCTCCAGTTATAAAATGTAACCAAGTCGCGTTGCAGATAATTTCTTTCACAAATTTTATTCAAAAAATCTTTTCGTCATCTGCATACATTAAAGCGTTACTAAATTCTATTACGCTGGGCATATCATTAATAAAAAGCGAAAACAAAATAGGACCCAAGTGCCTTCCCTGAGAAACACCAGATTTTGCAGCAATATTTTTAGATGTTACATTGTTGAATTTAAAACATAGCTTGTAAGCTAATAGGTATGATTTTATTCAGTTCAAACTTATTGGAGATTATCCCATAAAAGTAAAACAGAATTTAAAACGCAATGGTTGGATGAGCTCTGTGACATGGTACGCAGGGATGCCACTTTGGTCCGATCAGACCAAAATTGGTAGTTTTATTTTTTTATGAACGATTTGATAGTTTGGTTGGTTTGTTTCAGTTCTTATGCGTTTTTGGTATAAAAAATTGTTCGTCAATTTTAATTATTTTTATTATTATTATTTTCCAAAAAAGTGTTTAAAAAGTTTTATACAATTCTGTGGCAATAAGGAAAAAGTGCTTAAGTCTGATTTTTAAGTTTTGTAGGAGAGCAATTTTAAACTTTAAAATAAATGTTTTTAAAAAACAACTTATCTTTAAAGTTTACCTGTGGGAGTCAAACGTATGATTTTGAAAAATATCTTATATCTACCAAAAGTACGCAGGCGTTGCAATTAATAAGTTGTAAAAGGAGTTTTTTTCCAAATACAATTCGGCATAGAAAGAAGATAAGCAGAAAGTTTTTTTGCTATAACTTCCTGAAAAATAGTACAAAGTAATTGAAACTTTGCACATGGGTACTTTGAAGTACGGAGATTTCAAAGGTGCCAGTAACATAATTTTTGCTTAAGTCGACTTAAGCACTTATTCCTTATGGCCACAGAATTTACTAAAACACTTGAAAAAATATATAATTATAAGTTTACCTACCTGATCGCATGGAAAAATACTATTTTATGATTTTTCTTTTCAAAAGATATCAATTCGTACAGACCTGTCACAAGGTCTGTCACACACATACATTTCTAATCTACACTATCTCTTACTTTTTAGCACATGCTATTTGTGACAGATCGTACGACTGAGTATGATAGTGAATCATGCTCTTAAATGATATTATGAAAGCAATGCATACGAATTTGTATTTGTATAGTTGACAAAATAAAGGATACAATTAATTTATGATAAAAAATTTTTGGAAGTTTTGCTAGGTTTTGGTAGACTTTAGAGATGACTTTGGTAGAAAAATATTTTACTTTGTGGCAATGCTGATGGTAGGCTTAAGTGCGGCACTGAGCGACTAGCTATATGTGAATGCAGTTGCTTCTCCACACAGCCGCCAAAATGAAAAGAGCTTTTGTAAGGCTAAAGCCGAGAAGCGTAAAGTAACTCATTTTGGTTCGCGGAGGGTGACACTAACTAAAGGTAAATATATCGGACGGAACAATCTAACGTTGGCAAAATAGCATATGATTTTAAAATATACACAGAAAAAAATATTTGCACCAATTAAAGTTTTAAATTGGTTTCAGACTAAAATTTAATTAAATAATTAAATAATTAATTCGATTATGTTTTTAACTTCAAAATCAATTAAAACCTTTAATTTCAATTGGATCACTCGTTATATTTAGGCTCGCCTTCATTTTAATTTTTTTTTTTTTATTAAAAAATAATTTTTTTTTTAGTGTAAATATGTTTTATTTAATACAGGAAAATTAAATTGTATTAGACAGTTGTTTAAAGCAATTTATTTGCTAAAATGCTGTAGTGTGTATCAGTATTTCTAAAATTTGTTTTTAACTAAAAATTTTTAAAAAATCTATACATATAATAAAACTGTAACTCATTTCCTGTCTGTCTATCTGTCTGTCTGCCTATCTTTCTGTTTGTGTTGGCAACACGTAAAACTACGGTGTGGCTTTTAACAAAATTTTGTTACAAGGTACCTTCGTATCCTTATTATAATGAAAGATACTCTATAGAGAAAGTGGAGAAAAAAGCAGTGAAAGTTGTAATGATGTCTTACGTTCCATTACATTTTTGTATATATCTATATAACTTGTATATATATCTATATAACTTGAATATTCTGATTTTGTATAGTAGCTTCAGTATTATTTTACAAATGATGTATTGTTTTGAAATATAATTTATTTAATTTAAATATTTTTTTTAGTTTAAGAATTCGTTCCTTTAAAGAACCACTTTCTAAAAAATAGATTATTGTAAGAGAATCCTCTCAGTATGTAAAATATAAATGTATTAGTTTAAGAGAGGATTGTATTATAAATGTATTAGTTTAAGAGAGGATTGTTCGTGAGTAAAGGGGAGAGCGATTTAGTGTGTTAGTAACTCGAACTCTAAAAATAAATATCACTGCGAACTTACTACTACAAATTCAGTTGGGCCTGATCTGTCAGGGTGTTCGGACCACTGGTGCAAGTATGTGACAGCTTCATTAGTGGCCGTTTACTTTGAAAGAAAAGTCCAACTCATTGTAGTAGTGTACAGGGTTACTACTGGTTTTTACAGCCATAGTACCCAGACATGTTAGTGGTAGAGCACAGGGTAGCTACTGGTTTTTTACAGCCATAGTGCCCAGGCACGTTAGTAGTAGTGCACAGGGTGGACACTGGTTCTTACAGCCATGCTGCCCAGGCCGCTAGGAGTAATACAAGGGAAATTAACTGGTATTTACAGCCATTAATTCCGTTGTAGTGGTTACTAAACACACTAACATCCTTCAATAATTCCATATATATATATATCTTAGATGCTACCCAGCAGGGCAGTCTGGTGACGAGTCGAAAACCGTCTACAAGTTCTACACGGTTCTTTCTTTTTTTTTTTAATCTTTATTTGGTAATTCCTATTTTTTTCCTTTTATGTAATAAATGTTCTACAGTGAAATTGAAGTGTAAAAGTAGATATAAGGATAATGAAATAAAAAAAGTTAAGAGACAAGTCCTTTCGATGAGTGTTCTTTGAACTTACTATTATCCTGGCTTGGCTGGGCTACACCGTGCAAAATATTCGTTATAAATGGCGCCCGAGCAGGGACAATAAAAAAAATATATATATACATGCGGATAAAAAAAAAAAAAAAATTAAAGCTAACAAACAAACTTAAGAAAATTTATCGCGTAAAATTTTAGACAAATATTAAAATTAACAACATGAGTCGCAGTTTTATAAATTTGATGAAAAAGGACGTTTTAAATGAATGTCTCGAAGAGTTCGGGTTAAGTGCCGACGGAACGGTCGAGGAAATGAGGGTACGTTTGCGACAATTCCTAGATAAGGGCAGTTTGTCACCTGATCAAGAGGTGTTCCTATAGAATTTAAGACAGAAATATGAATCATCACTACAACTTCCACGGATTTCCCGAAGTCCATCACCGGCAACATTAAATGGCGAGGATGTGAAAGGTGGTGTAACTAATGCTGAGGTATGTGATAAGATACGTAAATGGGGAATAAAATATGATGGCGGTAGGGATCCCCTCGGTTTCCTGGAACGAATCGAAGAATTGGCCACATGCTATGCTGTACCACAGAATGCGTTACTTAACTATATGCCCGAACTTTTTAAAGGGGATGCTTTATCGTGGTATCGGAACAATAGACACAACTGGAAGTCATATAATGATTTTGTGAATGATTTTAAGTTATTTTTCTTGCCTGTACGTTTTTTTGAAACCCTAGAGGATGAAATTCGGAATCGCATGCAACGGGGTAATGAAACTTTTGTGAATTTCGTAACTGCTCTACAAACATTGATGCGCTGGTCTAATTTGTCTACCAGGGAACAATTAGAAAGAATTTATAGAAATTGTCGTGCGGAGTATAAGGCTTATATAAAGAGAAAAGAATTTTCTAATTTACAAGATTTAATTATTTTGGCCAAAGAACTTGAAAATATACGGGCGGAAGAATTATCACAGGCTAAGGGCACCCGTCGAGTCCAAACGATGGTTGCCAATCCTTATCGAAATCAGGTTTGTTATCGTTGTGGAGAACCCGGTCATAATCGAGCATCATGCTCTAGGGCCCAAGTCTTATTTTGTTGGGATTGTGGAAAGCGAAATATTAAAACTGTTGACTGTTGTAGAGCTGATGCGGGAAATGTAAAAGGAGATCACTCGGTTATGGAAGGAGAGGGGGATCTCTAAAATTTAACTCCTTCCCTATTACAGCCATTCCAGATGACGACTTACGCTTGCGTATATGGCTTAAGATAAGACACAAGAATATCGCAGCAATTTTAGATCCTGGTGCTACCCATTCTTGCATAAACTTAAACTTGGTAAAAGAACTTCGAATGCCAATCAATTCCGCTGAATTTAATATGATACAACTGGCAGATCAAAGCAAAGTCCCAATTTTAGGATCTGTAAGTGTCTGGTTTAGTATTAACAATATCGTATACTGGCACAGCTTTCTGGTATTAAAATCGTGTATGGATCCCATCATTATTGGCATGAATTTCCTCATACAATCGGGTAGTGAGCTTCGTATCGTTCCAAGGCAAAACACCGAAAGCCAGAAAATAAAACCAGGTCAAATTTCACAAGTTAACACCCTGCAAGCTACCGTATCCAACAGTGCGAAACAGGACACCCTAATTGAACAAAGGGTTTCCCTTTTTCTGGAACAGCAACTTCCTCGATTCGATGATATTACGCAATACTCAAACATAACACAACACGTAATTACCATGAAGCATTCCCGTCCCCTCCGACAAAGGTACTACCCGAGAAACCCTGCGATGCAAAAGATTATTAATGAGCAAATCGACCAACTTCTAGAAGAAGGCCGAATCGAGCCATCAAAGAGCCCATATAGTTCCCCCATAGTATTAGCGCGTAAAAAAAATAACGAGTGGCGGCTGTGCGTAGACTATAGGCAAATAAATGAAAATTCGATACGCGATGCGTATCCTATTCCACAAATAAATTCAATTTTAGAGAAGCTTAGAAATAGCAAATTTTTCAGCACTATAGATCTTCGAAATGGGTACTGGCAGATACCCATGGAGGCGGAGAGCAAAATGTACACTGCTTTTACTGTTCCCGGCAGAGGTTTATTTCAGTGGTGTGTTATGCCCTTCGGACTTCACTCAGCGCCTGCTACGTTCCAAAGGGCTCTCGATGCGGTCATTGGACCGGAATTAGATGACTTCGCATTTGCATACCTAGACGATATAGTGGTTCTCGGAAAGACTTTGGACGAGCATCTAAAGAATTTACAAACAGTCTTTGATCGTCTACTGGCAGCAAATCTACGAATCAACAAAGAGAAATGTTCATTAGTAAAAAAGCAGATAAAATACCTCGGGCATGTTGTGAGCGAAAAAGGAATTCACACAGATCCCGAAAAAGTAAGTGCAATCGTCTCACTCTCAGCACCAACAACACTTAAAGAATTACGGTCGTTTCTTAACACCGCAGCCTGGTATAGACGTTTTATACCAAATTTTTCATCCGTGACTAATTCTTTAAACAGCTTGCTAAAGAAAAATAAAAAATGGGAATGGGGAGTTGAGCAAAATACTGCTTTTGAATTGATCAAAAAGAAATTAATCGAAGCCCCAGCGCTGACATGTCCGGATTTCAGCAGAACGTTTATATTACAAACCGATGCTAGTGATGTTGGTCTAGGCGTAGTTCTTACCCAAGAATTCGAAGACGGAGAAAAGGTCATTGCTTATGCGAGCCGTACCCTGACAGCTCCAGAGCGTAACTACACGGTCACAGAAAAGGAGTGCTTAGCTATAATCTGGGGTGTACGTAAAATGAGGCATTATCTCGAAGGATACCACTTTGTTATTGTGACGGATCACCAGTCTTTAAAGTGGCTAAATTCTATTAAATCACCGTCGGGAAGAATCGCGCGTTGGGCATTAGAATTAATGCAATTTAGTTACGAAGTTAGATACCGTAAAGGCAAGTTAAATGTTATAGCTGACTCTCTATCTCGAGCCCCGCAAGCCATTCTACAATCCTTGAAGAAATTCGAAGATTATGAAGATCCCTGGTACAAAAGCAAATTAGAAACTGTTAAAAATAACCAAAAAAAAACTCCAGATTATCAGATAGACGCAAGTGGAAATCTAAGAAGACATATATATGATTCCTCCGCCTATAACGAAGAAGACTCAGTACCCTGGAAATTGGTTGTCCCAAAATCTGAACGGAAGCGTGTTTTGAGGGAATCTCATGATGACGTCACATCAGGTCATTTAGGTATAAACAAAACGATTGCAAGAGTAACGAAGCTTTACTATTGGCCGGGTCTTTTTAGAGACATCGTAAAATATGTAAGAAAATGTGAAATCTGTCAGCGTTACAAACCCATGCAACAGGCAACTGCTGGAAAAATGCATACCTTACCGGTTTCTCAACCATGGCACACGATATGTGCTGATTTCGTTGGACCACTACCCCGTTCAACTCATGGCAATACCACCTTGATTGTTTTCCACGACAAATTCACCAAATGGTCTGAGTTTGTCCCAGCAAGACAAGCTACTTCTAAAGCGTTTATAAAGGCTTTTAGAGAAAGGATCTTAGCGAGATTTGGAGTTCCGCAGGTTCTTTTGACTGACAATGGAACCCAATTCACCAGCAGAGACTGTCAGCAATACTTAAAATCAGTGGGAGTGAAGCAAATTTTTACTGCACCCTATTCCCCTCAGGAAAACCCTGCTGAAAGGATCAACAGAACCATCAAAGTTATGATTGCCCAGTATACTGGTTCTAATCACCGTACTTGGGACGAGTTCCTACCAGAATTGACCCTAGCGGTAAACTCTTGTAAACAAAGTTCAACGAAATATAGCCCCGCTTACTTAGTTCAAGGGAGGGAGCTCCGACTTCCCAACTCATTGTATAGTGAAAAAACGGGAAACGAAATTACTGGGCGGATTTTCGATCCTGCAGAGAAGGCCGACCACCTAACTGAAGTTTTTCAAATAGTCCGTTCAAATCTTCAGACGGCTACAAATAACCAAGCAACATATTACAACCTCAGGCATCGAGAATGGTCGCCAAAAAGGGGTGATTTGGTCTTAGTAAAAACTCATGTCATATCCAAGGCTATTGACCACTTCGCTGCTAAGCTGGCACCACGGTTTGAAGGACCGTTTTTGGTTACCGATTTTATTTCACCAGTGATAGTAAGATTGGTTCATCCGGTCACGAGAAAGGCGAAGGGAACTGCCCATTTGAAAGACCTCAAGGCGTATCACACGTAAGTTATTTAGACAAAATTAACGATCTCTCTTTTTGATCATTGTAGAAATGGCGGATCTAAAATTTAAATTAAGTTGTCAGAAGTTTAGACAATCAATAGAGAATGAAAATAAGAAAAGAAGGAGAATAATTGAAATCGAAATACCTCAGCACAAGGAAAAGGTTAGCATAACCGCTATCCAAACCAATCTGCCCAAGCTTGATATCCAAGATCTGATCTCAATTCCAAGAATCGACCCGCTGGCTAGTTTGGTTCATGAATTAGAATTAGATAAGGATGAGGAAGCCGACATGCGAAATGAGATTATTATTGAAACTTTGTCCTTGATCCAGCCAATAAAGGCGGGTAGACGCACGCGGTTCCTAACAACAAAGCATAATTATACGGTTGAAATATATATCCGCCGCTCATTAGATGTGTGGCTTTCCTTCGGGGAAGAAAAACTTATTTTTCCTAAGCCAAGAAGTGACAGGCCAATTTCCCAATAGAAACTTAACCAGGAGGGAGATGTAATGATGTCTTACGTTCCATTACATTTTTGTATATATCTATATAACTTGTATATATATCTATATAACTTGAATATTCTGATTTTGTATAGTAGCTTCAGTATTATTTTACAAATGATGTATTGTTTTGAAATATAATTTATTTAATTTAAATATTTTTTTTAGTTTAAGAATTCGTTCCTTTAAAGAACCACTTTCTAAAAAATAGATTATTGTAAGAGAATCCTCTCAGTATGTAAAATATAAATGTATTAGTTTAAGAGAGGATTGTATTATAAATGTATTAGTTTAAGAGAGGATTGTTCGTGAGTAAAGGGGAGAGCGATTTAGTGTGTTAGTAACTCGAACTCTAAAAATAAATATCACTGCGAACTTACTACTACAAATTCAGTTGGGCCTGATCTGTCAGGGTGTTCGGACCACTGGTGCAAGTATGTGACAGCTTCATTAGTGGCCGTTTACTTTGAAAGAAAAGTCCAACTCATTGTAGTAGTGTACAGGGTTACTACTGGTTTTTACAGCCATAGTACCCAGACATGTTAGTGGTAGAGCACAGGGTAGCTACTGGTTTTTTACAGCCATAGTGCCCAGGCACGTTAGTAGTAGTGCACAGGGTGGACACTGGTTCTTACAGCCATGCTGCCCAGGCCGCTAGGAGTAATACAAGGGAAATTAACTGGTATTTACAGCCATTAATTCCGTTGTAGTGGTTACTAAACACACTAACATCCTTCAATAATTCCATATATATATATATCTTAGATGCTACCCAGCAGGGCAGTCTGGTGACGAGTCGAAAACCGTCTACAAGTTCTACACGGTTCTTTCTTTTTTTTTTTAATCTTTATTTGGTAATTCCTATTTTTTTCCTTTTATGTAATAAATGTTCTACAGTGAAATTGAAGTGTAAAAGTAGATATAAGGATAATGAAATAAAAAAAGTTAAGAGACAAGTCCTTTCGATGAGTGTTCTTTGAACTTACTATTATCCTGGCTTGGCTGGGCTACACCGTGCAAAATATTCGTTATAAAGTACGTCGATTTTTTTACCGATTTAAAAGTACTGCATACTTTAAGGCATCTGTTATTTTTTAAAGAGGTATATTTTAAGTACAGTTGCACAATAGATGGGGCTGTTTTAAAATAATGACAAAATATGAATTGAAAGGGTGATATTTTAAACACGGCTGCGCAAGAGATGACAATGAAAAAATATGAATTACTCACTGGCAAATAGCCAATTGAATAAAATTTGTATTTCATTTGTATTTTTACTTTGTGGAATTACATTATTATTAAAATATTTTAAACAGCATTATAATAATTTTTAGAATTTTATACAAATTTTAGAATTTCATCCAGGGCCTTTATATAAAGTAAATACGTAGGAGTCTTAAAATTCGGACGCACATAACGTGTGTAGGCACAGCTAATCTTTGATAAAATTTCATTGATTCATATGAATTAGTGAATAACTATGAAGTGTGAAAGTAGTTTTAGGGTTTGCATGTTTTTGTTGACAAGTAATGCATTTAAATTAGCTGTTCTCTAGCCCTAATTTATCAGACAGTAAAGGTTTTGAAGTTTCTTACAAATTTAAAATTTGCCTTAATTATATATTTTTCACAGAAACGTTATTTATATATTTTTTGCTTCTTGAAATGTGTTTATGTCGCCAATTTTTTTCCACGATTTCACGTTTCTTTTTCTCACATATAACTTATTCAACCTAAGCTGTCCTTGTTAGGTATTAGATTTTTTTTTCTTCAAAACTAGTTGACATTTATCCTGAAATATTGTTGGACATACATGAAAATCTTCAAACGTGACTGTAAAACATGTTCAAACAAGCATACTTATTTTTTCCGTTTTTTTGTTTTATTTTTAAAGTTTTTCTTTTATCTGCCTGGCAAGAGAAGATATGTACTTGACTATGTCTTGGCCTATGTCTGGAGTTTTTGCTTAAGAATTCTTAAATTTTTTGTTCATAAAAATCAAGGCATTCTACGACGCCATAAGTAACGATGGTGGTCAAGCCGGAAATAGAAAAAGTTTCCTGATGTCTTGTTATCGAAGGCATTAAAAAAAATCAAAAAAGTAAAAAAATTAAAGCACAAAGAATGCACTTCATTGATTGTTTTTTGTTTCATTTTGTGTGGGTTTTGAAAGAAAAATAAAAAAAAACCGCGTTCTGATTTTTACAACTTTGTAAAACACTTTAAAATCTTTTTTCCCAAATTTCGTAATGGCAAATTTTAAATAATCTCTTATTTTAACCCCAATAATGAAAATGTTTTTGATGTTGGGTTGCAATTTGGTGTATAAAATAAACATTATTTGTATTCATTTTAACTAAAACATTTCAATTGGATAAACAAAATACTCAAGAGGATACATTTCAACAACAATAGTAGTAGTAGTAGCAGCAGCTACAAGAGCTCTTTTTGCCTTTTCAATACTAGAAAAGTGCATCAACATCAACAGCCAAGCCAGCAAGTGATGAAGCCAAAAAGAAGTTGCTTTTCAAAGATAAAAAAACATAATAATATACACTTCAAAATGATGAAGATGCTACAAAGATTTTAAGGGAAAAAACTTTTCAGAAAAGGGAAGCGGCTGAAACAGAAACAACTTTAACACCACACACCAAATAAATTACAATCTAACAGGGAAACAGCGACTACCAAACTACTTAAAATATATAACATCCATAAAATGTTTATAAGAATGAGAAAACTTAAAAATAAATCCGTTTTTCGTCATCACAGCGGCTGTGATAGACTTTTTTTCGAATAGAAAATATCTCATCACAGCGGCTGTGATAGACTTTTTTCGAATAAAAAATATCTCATCACAGCGGCTGTGATAGACTTTTTTCGAATAGAAACAAAATCTCATTACAGCGGCTGTGATAGGCTTTTTTTCGATAAGAGAAAAAAAATCTCATCACAGCGGCTGTGATAGACTTTTTTTCGAATAGAGAAAAAAAATCTCATCACAGCGGCTGTGATAAACTTTTTTTCGAATAGAGAAAAAAAATCTCATCACAGCTGCTGTGATAGATTTTGTTCGAATAGAGAAAAGATCTCATCACAGCGGCTTACCCCCGGGGGTTCCAACTGTCACTGCAGGAAATTGCAAATGCTTTGACACGGTTCAATCGGGGAAAATAGGGGCACCAGACGCTAGGGTTAATGGAGCCCAAATCTGGAAGAAAAGGTCTATTGTTTTATAACATGGGTTCTCTTCGAGGCCCGACCAGTGCCCAAAGGACTGGTAACGCGGGAATCTGTAGCCCCACAGAGACCTGTTATTGGTGAGGACCCCTTCGGGAGTACACGTGGGGGTTGTGGTTTAAGATCGATGTATGCAGGGTAGGTGCATTGTGCATAAAAATGTGCTGTAGCATTCTCAACAGAAGAAGTTGGATAGTCTCCAACCCCTAAGCATGAGGTTAGAACATGGGTCCATGGCTTGCCATGTTCTAAAAATTGCTAATCACTGAGACTGTGCGATTCACCTAAAATGCGTATATCGTGCTTTTTACACAGGCCACGTTATCGTAGGGTGTGCCGTTACTACACAGTGGGGGCGCTAATCTACGTCTTTATTTCACTCGGTGGTAAGACCACTCGTCGAATAAGGACCCACGGCTTGGTATCGACACAAATCTTAACCACATCATCACTGCGGCTGTAATCCTCTTTTTCGAATAGAAAAAAAAATCTCATCACAGCGGCAGTGGTGGATTTCTTCGTGTAGAAAAAAAATCTCAAGTCATTTTGGCAAATATCATCCTTTTAACTCTTCGTCTATACCTTGCATTATCGGTATGTATGCTTGGCAGTCATCATCAGCGTTGTTTACAACATCCCCATTATCATTAAAATCGTTTTCGAAAACATTTTTCTTTTACACTATTACGACATCATCATTATCGACAGACGTTGTTTTGCTTTAAAGCCACAACCTCAATGTAATGCCTCGATGCCTTTAAACATCCCGTATGACTGCTGTTACTCTTGTTGTATGTTTGTTTGTAGTATCCTTTTTACGTATCACATACATGTTGCAAATAGTTTTTGTTTTGTGATACTTCAGCAGTGTAGTTTAAAGTTGTTTTTTCTGTTAATTCGAAATTGGAGGTTTTAAGAAACTAATGAAAAAAAGGGTATCACAATACTAAGCAACATTCGATCGTATGCTTTGATCTTTGTGATGGGAATTTTTGAACAGTTGCAATTCGTTATAAATTATTTGTATTTTTGTTTTCTAAGATGCGAAGCCTTAAATCAATATTTATTTACTTTATTTAATTTAATTTCAACGTCTCATAAATTTGTATCCTTATTTGTTTAAAGTTGTTTGTTATTTTATCTTCAAAGCCAATTAAAAGCAGAAAAAAAACTATTTACATAAACTATCGAGACTTTGTCGCTTCTGTAAAGTTTTCTGAAGGTAAAAACTATTAAGTGAAAAATTATTTGTTTTTATTACTTTGCCAAAGAAGTCTTATAAAATGTTTTGCGTATAACAAGAAGAATTTGTTAAATTGCTTAGAAATTTAAGATGAATACGGAAGGGTAACTAGAAATATTTATTAAAAATTTTTCTTAGCGAAGGAAGTTCAAAATAATGAAAATAATAAAATTGTATAATAATGAATCCAGTGGTGATGGTGTTATCAGTAATATTTTTGCTGATATTTTCACCAGTACTTATGGTAATAGCAAATATTATGAAACTAATATACAGGGTGGCGCAAAAATAACCTTCCGATGTTTTTTGGCTGTAATATAAAAATAAAATGAAAAAGTTTGATTCATCTTGTGGTTTATTTTTATTTGGTCTTTTAATTTTTTTACATCAAGTCGAGAATATGATGTCATGTAAATGGCCGCCGCCACAGTTGATTGTCATTTGAGCCCTTTTTATGACATTTTCCATCACTTTGGCCAAAACTTCCGGCGATAGGTCCTCACATTATTGACGGATATTGTCTTCAAGAGCTGCAAGAGTCTGAAGCTTGTTGACATAAACCCGCATATCGGCATATCGGTTGTGGCACGTGCAGTGTGTGCCGTTGCACCGTCCTGTTGGAACCATATATTTTCCAATCCCAATTCAACAAGTTGCGTTAATTATTTCTCTGTAGCGCTCACCATTCGCAGTAACCGTTTGGCCCGCGACGTCTTCGAAGAAAAAAGGTCCGATGACTCCTCCAGTGAAAACAGCACACCATACAGTGACTTTGAGTGGGTGTAATGGCTCTTCGTGGGTTACACGCGGATTTACAGTGCCCCAGAAGCGTAAATTTTGCTTATTTACGTACCCGCTAAAATGGAAATTGGCCTCATCACTCATGATTATTTTTGATGAAAAATCATCTTCCTCTTGGTGGTCACCAATATTCCGCGTTCTGGAGCAGTGTAGCGTAACATTGTTTATTAACGTGTATTTCGCAAGTATTTACTACACAAATGTCAAAACAGAATTGACATTAGGGGCCAATCGCAAAATTTATGGCATTTTCTGATAGGAGGATTACTTTTGCGCCACAGTATATCCCTATCCACTAGCCTCAAATCATATTAATTCTTTTACTACTTTAAATAACAAGGATATATTTAAGGGCTTGAAGGCTCTGAAAATGTCATTTAATCATGGATGGAGTGCCATGTTGCATTTTAAATCGTTTTTCCGAATCATTAGTTGCTCCTCTAACATTATTGTTAAATCCTTCGATTAGAGATGGTTAATTTCCTTTGCTTTGGCGAGACTCGTATATCCTCCCTCTACATTAATCTGGAAATAAGTCTGACATCACAAACTATAGTGGAAGTGCCAAATTATGTGCTACTCCGAAAATGTTTGAAAAACTAGTTGCTGATTCTCTTTGTAATCAAATTTTAACAGTTATATCACCTAGCTAACGTGGTTTTAGAAAGGAATAATCGACTACGACTAACGTTCTTCATCTTTCAACTCTAGTAAATTTTGGATCTCAAAGTAAACAAACCGATGCTGTATATACTGGTAAAGCTTTTGTTAAAGTCAATCATAAAATACTATTAATAAAATTGGATTTGAAAGGTGTATCCCATAGAAGTTTAAACTGGCTATTCAACAAGAGTACGTCTAAGGACATTGATGTTCTATCCGGTGTTCCGCAAGGTAGTCATCAAGGCCCTCTTCTTTCTTTGCTGTTTGTAAATGATCTTCAAAAAGTTATCAACTTTTCCCACATTTTGATTTATGCTGACGATTTAAAAATTGTTTATAGCTTCAACCAATATGATGATCATGCTTATCTTCAAAGTGATCTTGACAACTGCTTTTTACGGTGCAAAAATAATTTAATGGAGCTAAACATAAAAAAAATAGTTGTATAGCTGTTGACCACTGATTGGGAGGACATCAGCTGGATTTAGTCGACACTTTCCTGGATCTTGAAATTTTACTTGATTCTAAATTAAACTTCATTGCTCACATTACTATGAGTGTCAATATGGTTGGAGGAGTTTTTGAATTTATAAAGAGGTGGGCAAAAAAATTCTGTGATCCTTATATCACGAAACTTTACGTTTCACTGCTTAGATCTTTTTTTTAGAATATGGATTAATCGTATGGGATCCTTATTAAAATATTTATTGCCAATATATTGAGTCAGTGCTAAAACAGTTTTTGCTTTTCTGTTTACGTGATCTTCATTGGAATCCTGGAATAAATCTCCCTTCATATTGAAGCAGACTTGCGTTAATAAAACTACTTACGCTAAAAAGCCGTCGCACTATGCTAAATGCTTCTTTTATGTTGAACCTTATAAATGGTAATGTTTTCTGTGAATTTCTGCTGAGTAAAATACAATTTAATGTTCCGTGTCATTAAAAACCTCCTTTTCTCAAATTCTTTAAAACAAATTATGCTCCAGCTGATCCTTTTATGCGTATATGTCGTCAATTTAATAGATTTGTTTATGAATGTATGTCTGTCTGTCTGCTTTTCATTGACGTTCTTCTCATCAGGTAAAAACTACTATCGTGGTCCCATTCCGCAAAAATCTTAGAAAGTGGAGAAAAAGCTGTGAAAGTACGCAGTTGAACTAACCGGATAAGAATACTTTACTTTTTAATAATTTTTGCAAAAAAAAACCGACTTCAAAACAGATAGAAGGGCACCAATTCTAAACTAAAAATGTAAGAAGTAATCTGTAAGCATTAAATTTAAACCAAATAAAAGATTGGTGTGCTTAAATTTTTTGTATCTCTTCTGGTGCCTTGGCAAATGACATTACAACACTAACACGGACAGACGGACAGGCGGACATCGCTTAATCAACTTCTCTATGTATAAGGATCCAGAATATATATACTTTTTTGGGGTCGGAAATGAATATTGTAGAAATTACACACGGATTGACAAACTTATATTTACCCTTTCCATCTGTGGTGAAGGGTATATAAAGTACTTTAAACAAAGGTACATTAAAAAGGAAGTTTAAATATCTTCAAGTAGAACATTTAAAAAACGCTTTGAAAAAGTACCTATTAAAAAATAGCCTTTTAAAATAAGTTCATTCATGTTTTTAAAAAAACTATCCCTTATTTTAAGTACGACCATAAAATGTTAATTTTCGTAGAATAACTTTAATATTTAAATATTTTTTTTAAATACTGTCAATATTTACAATACTGTCAAAAAAGTAAATTTTGTAAAAGGCATTTTTTAAAAAGTAGTTTTGAAAAAAATGTACTTTTTTAAAATAGTATTTTTTAAAAAGAGAATTTTTCAAAAATTTTAGGTTTTTAACGGAAAATTTTAAACTGTTTCATAAAAGGTATTTTATATTTGGAATGTTTTTTTAACATGTTTTGTTGTTCAATTGCTTTTGCTAAAAGGTTATTTTTAAATGCTTTTTTCATTTTCATTTTTATCGCAGTACTTTTTATTTGTTTTTTATTTTCAAAGGTACTTTTTACAGGCGCTTTTGTTAAGAACCAGGTTTTTAAGGATTGTCTTATATAAAGTTATTTTTTTAAGTATTTTTTACATCTATTTTAAAGCTATTTTTTCGTACTTTTTTCAAAAATACTGCCAATAAAAAACCCATATTTTAAAAGGTATTTTATAAAAAGTAGTTTTTTATAAAAAAGTATTTTTTGTAAAAGGTATGTTTAAAAAAAATTGTTTTTGTAAAAAAGTATTTTTTTAAAAAAATGTTTTTTAAAAAGATAGTTTTACCAAAAATTTTGTTTTTTAAGGGAATTTTATAAGTTCTTTTTTAAAAGGTACTTTCTCTTTTGCATGGTTTTTAACATATTTTTTTTTGTTAAATAGTTGTTTCTCCAAAGGGTATTTTTAAATAAACTTCTTTAAAGGTACTTTTTATTTTCAAAAGGTATTTTTATAGGTACTTATTTTGAAAACAAAATTTTTAAGGATAGTCTTATTGTATTCTTTTACATCTACTTTATCAATATCATTTAATAAAATATATTTTTTTCAAGATACTAAAGAAGTCGATTTATAAGTAAGTACGTTTTAAAAAAATTTATATTTTGAAATGGCCTCTTTTAGAGAAGCACCATTTAAAAAAAAAATATCTGCTTAAAAAATATATTTAGAAAAAGGATATTGTTTAGCCTTTTTACTTTATTTTAAAATTATATATTTGAATTTAAATTTTTATTATAAACTTCTTGAATTGAATTGCAAATATTTAACGTCTTTGAAATGATTGTGAATTAAGTTTAACTGCATTAAGTCATACTAAAAGCTTTTTATTATGTCATTGAATTACCAGTATTTCTTTTAAGTCAAAAACAATTGTCAGAATTTGCGCCCTAAGAGCTAGGGAAATTTATTAAAAAGAACAGCTAATTAAAAACCATTTTGGAAATAAAAGATTATTCTTCTCGAAAACGTATCCGAACAAAGAAGTTTAACAGTTTCAATTTTAACTTATTATTTGCCCATTCTTTAAGAAATTTTAAATTTTAAAATCTTAAAAAAGCTTAAGATTATTCATTGGCGCCCGAGCAGGGACTAATAAGTTAAAAAACCGATTTTATTTTTGCTGTTTGGTATTTCTTCAAAGATATTGAAGAAATTCTTCCTTAAAACTAATAAGGAAGATAATCCTCTAATCCCGAAGAAATTCGCTCTTAAACCTAATAAGGAAGACAATCCTCAAATCTAAAAGGAAGTCACAAAGACGTTTTCATCATACATTGGATATTCTTACATTCTTGGAGAAGTCAACAATCTTGGAGAAGTCAACTACTGTTCTATTTTCTACAAGTACGCATTAATATCACTACAACTCGTATCTACAATGCCCAGATGCAATTGCTGTCTATGCAAAAAGGAAAGTGCTTTACATACTAACAGCTGGAACCAGGTATTTTAAGTGCGAATAAATAATTGTGTATGAGAATTACAAATTTTTCCTGATAACTTAATTTATAAAGTTTTCTCTCCATACATATTCGCCCTTAATTTGTATCTTATATTATGTATTATCATTAAAAGCTCGAAAAGTGAAACATACAAATTTATAAAAAAAGGCCATTAACTTAAAGCTTTATAAACACATCACAAATTCGCCGAAAAAATTGTCGTATCAATATCCTCTTTTTTAAACTTCAATCGCTTAAAATAAGAAGAAATCTGATTTTTAATTAATTTCTTGTTTGGCTTCTCTTCGTCTTCAAAAAAAAAATCATTCCAACACAACGTTGGACCAATTTCGTATCTTGCTTTTCCTTTCTACTTCTTAATTATTAGTGGTGCCAATTTTGTAACAACTAGTTGCCATAAGGAAAACAACAATAATAATAAACGCCTATCATTCACTTGCAAGAATTCAATTTATTTGGAATATATAATTTAAATAATTAATTAATTTTATGTTTACACATTCACTAAAGTAAAAAGAGAAATAGTTCAAATATAATTCAAACTTATATTTCGATTTTGGAACACTCCCACTAGAATTTATGACAGTGTATAACAGAATCGTGTAAAATCGGCCTTCAAGTTTGAAAGATACTAAGCTGATCTGAATTAAAATTAAGGAAAAAGAAGCATAGTCATAAGAAAACAGAATTAAAAGTGAAGTGAAAATTAATTAATTAATTTAAAGTTAAAGAAACTAAATATAAATTGAAACAAAATAAAATAAAATAGAAAGAGTAGTTAAAAATAAATTGAAAGTAAATTATGAAAGTTAAACTACTCAGTGGAAAAAGCTAATGAAAATTTGTATTGTGAACAGCCACAGCTGAAGTGAAAAAAGCAATTTGTGGAAACACATCAGAAGCCAACCAATATATTATGAGAAAGGCTTGTATCAAGGTACATAATAGAATTATTTTTTAAACCAGAATTTTGTAAAAAAGTTTCAATTGTTTATAAAAATTGCAAATTGTTTAGCAATAAGCTGATATCCCAGTGAGCATTTTTACATTGAATAAAACAAGGCAGATTTAAAGTTTATTTCTGTGAAAATACAAATTGAAATTAAGTTTTGCTTGAAAACCTGATATAAATAAACAAAATTTAGCAAAATTATAGAAACCTAATATTGGTAATAATAAAGTTTAAAGGATAAACTAATACCTATTTAAATATTACTTAATTCAATTTGTTAGCTAATAAAATTAAACTTTCGAAGTAATTTACAGAAATTACATTAAGTTTTGATTTAGTTTCATTCTCAATTTTATAAAACTTTATACATAAGAGGAACAGGGAAAAATGGCTGGTGGAAAGAAACATCAATCTTCCCTAGGCAGGCAACATAGCATTGAAATGTTATACCAGCAAAAGAATAGTGTTGTAACTAATATTGCCAGAATACGGCGCAGCATTAAGGAAAAAACTATTTCTTTAAAATCAAATGAAATAAAATGCCGTATAGAAATACTTGACCAATACATTGATCAGGCAATGGTCTTTCAATCAGAGATTGATTTACTTGATCCCTCCAATAATGAGAGAGAGGATCTAGAGAATCTATGTGTCACTACGAAGTGCTTACTTATTGATCTCTTGCCTTCAAACAAGCAAAGTTTAAGTGACCCAGCGTTCAGTTGTCAAGGTCACCATAACAGAATACCTAACATGAAACTTCCAAAATTTAGCGGCAAGTATTCAGATTATAAAAACTTCATGAGTTTATTCGAAAATTTAATAGATAATGACCCAACCCTGACAAATATAGAGAAATTTAACCATCTTCTATCATGTCTCTCGGACGAAGCTCTCGGTACGGTTAAAGCATATCAAATAACGGATCAAAATTACCCTAAAGCTATTGCCAGTTTAAAGAAAGTTTATGATAATCCATGCTTGATATTTTTTGAGAACATTTCGAAATTATTCGATCTTCCTGAATTGTCAAAACCTTCTGCCTTAGCTTTAAGGAGCATGATAGACACTGTTTCAGCAATATATGATTCGCTTCTGTCGATTGGCGATGACAAAAGCATATCAAACGCAATTATAATTCATCTTGTAATGCAAAAAGTAGATCCAATCACGAAATCTAAATGGGAAGAGCAGCTAAATTTTGAAAAGTTGCCCTTATGGAGTGATTGCGAGGCGGCTTTGAACAAACGTTATCAACATATTTCAGTTGATGAAGCTTCAACTTCTAGTTCAAAGCCAAAGCCTTTTACTAACAAGATGAATGAAACTAAGTCTAAAAGAGCGAAATCAATATTATGCCAATCTAAGCCTCAGCATGTGGTTCCGAAATGCATATTTTGCAGATCAGATCAGCATTTCATATCTACCTGCCCAAATTTTGTCGCAATACCGTTTAAAGAAAGATTTGATTTTATAAAAAACGTACCAGCATGCATAAATTGCCTTAGGAAAGGGCACACAGTATCAAAATGTAAAACTTCAAAGTGCCGAATATGCAATCGTTCGCACCATACACTCTTACATCAGTATACTACCCTTGATACTCAAAGTACAAATAGTAATCCTAACTCTGATATAGATCCTAATCAGGCATCCACCTCACGTGCCTTTGTCAACCATTCATCTTTAGGTGAAGACAATGTTCTATTAGCTACTGCCGTAGTCAAAATAAAAAACAAATACGGGCAGTACATATTGGCCAGGACATTGTTAGACTCTGGCTCACAAGTTAATTGCATTACAGATGAACTTTCACAACGGCTGCAATTAAGAAAAGAACAACAACAACTTAATCTGATAGGTATTGGCAAATCCAATTCATCAGCTAAATATAAATTACAAGCTACGGTGAAATCGAGAGTAAATAATCATGAGTTTTCTTCAGATTTTTGGGTACTCAGGTCAATTTCAACATATCAACCAGATCACGTTATTTCAACAACAGACTGGAACGTACCTAATAATGTAGAGCTGGCTGATCCACACTTCTATAAGCCCCAAAAGATTGATTTGTTGATTGGCGCTGAAATATTTTTCGAATTACTGTGTATTGGTCAAATTAAAAAGAGTATTGGTCTACCTACTCTCCAAAAAACTTTGCTTGGCTGGATAGTTTCTGGTAAATATAGCCAGCAAAACAGTGTTCAATCCAATTCTTGCCACTTAGTAAATAGTATTGAAAATGAATCATCCCTTGATTCTCTTATACAAAGATTTTGGGAATTAGAAGAAGTCCCAAAAGAAGACAAAATATTTTCAATAGAAGAACAACAATGCGAGGAGAATTTTGTTAAGTCTGTTCAACGTTCGGCTTCTGGAAGATTTAAAGTGACTCTGCCTTTCAGAGATGATGCAAACAAGCTAGGCCTATCTTATGAAACTGCCAAACGACGATTCATTTCTTTAGAGCGTAGATTATTAAAAGATGCGACTATAAAAGAAATGTACAACAGTTTCATGAAAGAGTACATTAGCTTAGGTCACATGTCTATAGCAGATAACAAAATTCCTGATTTTCCGCATTATATTATACCGCATCAATGTGTACTTCGACCTCAAAGTAGCTCAACAAAACTTCGCGTAGTTTTCGATGCATCATGTAGAACATCTACACAACTCTCATTAAATGATTTGTTAATGGTTGGCCCAACAATACAGGAGGAGTTGTATTCTACATTAATTCGTTTTCGAACACATAAATATGCAATTACGGCTGACATTGAGAAAATGTACCGTCAGGTTATGATTGACGAGGCCGATAGGAATTTTCAGATGATTTTGTGGCGAGAAAAAATGTCTGATCCCTTGAAACTATATCATTTAAATACTGTCACATATGGTATATCGTCAGCGCCATTTTTAGCGATACGATGTTTATTCTATCTAAGTGACTTATATAAAGATACTTATCCAATTGGATCTGAGATCATTCGAAAAGATTTTTACGTTGATGATTTGCTAACTGGCGCTGATTCTATTGAGGAAGTCGAAAACATTCGAACACAAGTTTGTGAGATATTGCGCTCGGCAGGGTTTAATTTAACTAAATGGGTTTCAAATTACAGCGATTATTCAGATTCTAGTGTAACAGAAAAAAATTTCCAAATAAATGATTGTGATTCGATAAAGGCGTTAGGTACTTATTGGTTACCTAAAACTGATATTTTTAAGTATCATTTAAATGAATCTTTTCACGAATTAAAAGCCACCAAGCGTAATATTCTATCAGTATCAGCTAGACTTTTCGATCCTCTTGGACTTCTGTGTCCTGTGGTAACTAAGGCAAAAATTTTGCTGCAAGAGCTTTGGCTTCAGAAGCTTGACTGGGATGAGTCAATTCCAAATCAATTACATACGTCATGGGAGGAATTTAAGCATAACTTGTCGAAAATTAATATGATTGAGGTTCCTAGATACGTTAATACTAATAAAAACTCTAGTTGCCAAATACATGGGTTCTCTGACGCCTCTTTAAGAGCATATGGTTGCTGTATATATGTCAGAAGTGAAAGTCATGGACTAACCACATTAAGACTTTTGACAGCCAAATCCAAAGTAGCCCCTATTAAGACTAAATCTTTGCCAAGACTAGAGCTTTGTGCAGCACATCTGTTGGCCAAGTTATGGTCAAAAGTCAAAAAAATGTTAGATGTCGATATTAAAAGCGTAATATTCTGGACAGATTCAGAAATCACTCTCCATTGGGTTCATACTCACCCATCTACGTTGAAAACGTTTGTATCTAATAGAGTCTCAGAAATTCAAGAGCTGACAGACAAAGTAACCTGGAGGCATGTACCTTCCAAACTAAATCCGGCGGACATAGTTTCAAGAGGTTGCAACGTGAATGAGCTTGCTGACTCTATTTGGTTTGAAGGTCCTTCATTTTTATTGGAAATAAGTGAAGAGTGGCCTATAAATAAGCATTTCGCTCTCACGGAGGAGCAGGAATCATTAGAAAGAGTTAAAACGAAAACCGTACATCTCACCGTAGATGAAAGCGAGGAAAATGATCCATTTGTTAAGCTTATTGAAAAATATTCTTCTTATCGAAAGCTTATTCAGTCATTTGCATACATTTTCCGTTTCATAGACATCTGCAAGGGTAATAAAGAAAATTTAGAAAAACCTCTCTCAGCTATAGAGATAAAGTTTTCATTTCTTCACATAATTGAGATAATACAGGCTAGAACGTATACAGAAGAAATCAAAAAATTAAAGAATAATGCAACTCTGCCTTCAAATTTACAAAAATTAAACCCATTTATCCACGAATTAGAAGAACAATCCCAAAAGTTTTCACTTATTAGAGTAGGCGGGCGATTGGTAAATGCACCTCTTTCGTATGACGCCAAGTTTCCTTTACTAATGCCAAATCGATCACATTTTGTAACTATATACTTGCGTCATTTGCATGTTACAAATTGCCATGCTGGAGTAAAAGCTTTGATTGCTCTTCTTCGACAGCAAATATGGCTAATAAATGCAAAGGAGGCATGTACCAAAATAGTAAGAAATTGTACACACTGCTTTCATTATAAACCAAAGTTAATGAAACAAATTATGGGAAATTTGCCTGCAGATAGGGTGAGAGCTCTGCGCCCATTTAAAATATGTGGCGTAGATTTTTGCGGTCCAGTAAACGTAACACTTAAGATTCGAGGACGACCACCTGTTAAAATGTACATCGCAGTTTTTGTATGTTTCACTTCGAAGGCTGTTCATTTGGAACTAGTGTCGGACCTAACATCTAATTGTTTTATTTTATGTCTTAAAAGGTTCGTAGGAAGAAGAGGCTATCCCGACAAGATCTACAGCGACAACGCTACCAATTTTGTCGGTGCTGCCAAAGAACTGAAGGAGTTCGCAGAGGCGTTCCAGAAGGACATTCCCAAAATCGCATTGTTCGCTGCCAACAAGGGGGTGGACTTCATTTGCATACCACCCCGAGCTCCACACTTCGGTGGTCTTTGGGAGGCCGCCGTCAAGTCTGCCAAAGGACTACTTCTGCGGACCGTGAGGAACGCGCTTCTCACAGCCGAAGAACTTCAAACTGTGTTGATAGAAGTGGAGGCCGTACTCAACTCTCGGCCGATCGCCCCACTCAGCAGCGATCCCAACGACGGGGAAGCATTGACCCCAGCTCATCTGCTTGTAGGAGAAAGCCTACGAGCGCTGCCGCTAGAATCGCACAAAGAAGAAGAAGGCAGGCTAACGTACTTGAAGAGATGGCAACTTTTATGCGGACTCAGGCAACGGTTCTGGCGGAACTGGGTGAAAGATTACGTCCACAGCCTTCAACTTCGAAACAAGTGGTCAGAAGAAGAATCCAATCTCGACGTAGGCAAGCTCGTGCTTATACAAGACGAAAATCTTCCGCCTCTGCAATGGATGACAGGCCGAATACAAGCGGTAATGCCAGGAAGCGACCGGAAGGTGCGAGTAGCGGAAGTAAAAACAACAACAGGCGTATATAAACGGCCAATTCATAAGTTGGCTTTAATACCAATTAATTGAAGACCTGCGGTCCTTCAATGGGGCCGGCATGTTTAGCCTTTTTACTTTATTTTAAAATTATATATTTGAATTTAAATTTTTATTATAAACTTCTTGAATTGAATTGCAAATATTTAACGTCTTTGAAATGATTGTGAATTAAGTTTAACTGCATTAAGTCATACTAAAAGCTTTTTATTATGTCATTGAATTACCAGTATTTCTTTTAAGTCAAAAACAATTGTCAGAATTTGCGCCCTAAGAGCTAGGGAAATTTATTAAAAAGAACAGCTAATTAAAAACCATTTTGGAAATAAAAGATTATTCTTCTCGAAAACGTATCCGAACAAAGAAGTTTAACAGTTTCAATTTTAACTTATTATTTGCCCATTCTTTAAGAAATTTTAAATTTTAAAATCTTAAAAAAGCTTAAGATTATTCAGATATTTTTAAAAAGTATCTTTTTAAAATACTAATTTTTCAAAAGCTATTTAAAAAATATTTTAAGGCAGTTCTTAAGAACCAGAAATATACTTTTTTTAAATTTTTTTTAAAGATATTCTGTTTAAAGAAGTTTTTAAAAGCTTCTTATATAAGATACGTTAAACCTGGTATATTTTCCAGAACGATATTTTTCAAAAAGCCATTTATTTAAATTTTTTTGTAAGGTAGAGTGGAAACATATTTTTTAAAAAGTGTTTTTTAAAATTATAATTATTTTGAAAATATACGTTTTAAATATACTTTTTTAAAAGGTTTTTTCAAGGGAAAATTTTTTAAGAGAATTTTTTATACAGTATTTTTAAAGTGAATTTTTTATAATGTTTTTGTGATTTAAAAAAAAAACACTTTTCTAATTGTGTTTTTAAAAATCCCTTTTAAGGTACATTTTACAGGTGCTTTTTTATATGCAATTTTTAAAAGGATACAAGTTTTGAAGTACTCTATTTAAAGCAAATTTTTGTAAATAGTAATTGACAAATACTTTTTAAGAAATAATTTTTATAAGAAATTTTTCTAAAAGATATTCTTTAACACACTAATTTATTTTATTTTTCATATAACACTTTTTAAGAAACCTTTTTGATAAGCTTTTTTTTAAGTGTATTTATTTAAAATTATTTTTTTTAACAGTGTATTTTGTTAAAAGGTACTTTTTGTAAAGGCAGTGCTTTGAAATTAGTTTTCTTCAATATGTACTTTTATCAAAAATAAAATAAAATAATAAAATACCCTTTTACGCACTCCTTATGTGACATACTGGTATATTGAATGACATGCCTCTGAGTCAAAAATTACCTTCACTACTGTAACTGATTTTCGGAATAATTTTACACATTTTTTGCTAGTCTATTCAGATTTACTAGATCTGTCAAACTTTTGTTAGTTTAATTCAGAAAGAAGAAATTTTCAAAAGTGCTCTTTTTAAACTGCAATATTTAAAAGTTATGTTTCATAAAATACTTGAAAAGTACCTTGTTAAAAAGTACTTTTTGAAAAAAGTTTTAAAGCATCTTTTTCCTTTCCGAAAAAGTTAAGACTTAAGGAAAACTGCCTTAAATTTTTTTTAAACAGCTTTTAAAAAATCATGTCTTTATAAAGGGTTATCCATTTCGAGGTCCTTTTTTCAATAGCCTTTTTTGGCATATCACGTGTGAGTCGTGTCATGATATCATGTTAATTTTGTTTAGTATTGTTTGGCATTTCATAATGGAAAGACTTAAGAATGAATCGCTTCGCTCTATGGGCTCTTAAAAAGATCCAAGAAGATCCGACGTTTCCCAGGCAAATTTTGTTTGGGGATGAGGCCCATTTCTTGCTCAATGGGTATGAAAATAAACAAAATTGACGCATTTGGGACGAAGATCAACCTATGAGATATAAGAGCGGCCACTTCATCAAAAAAAAAAAAGTAAACAATGGTTTGGTTTGGTTTGTGGACCGGTGGAATCATCGGTCCATATTTCTTTAAAAATGATGCCGATATGAACGTAACCATTGTGCCATGATAACCGACATTTTGTTTCAGTAAGACGGCGCCACTTTACACACATTACATCAATCAATGGATTTATGGGGAGAATTTTTCGGCGAGCACATAATTTCACGTTTTGGGCCGGTGGATTGGCCACCAAGATCGTGTGATATCACACCGGAGGAATACATCACGCGTGTCATTTGCCAGTTACCAGTCGAAATGCTCGAACGAGTCATCGAAAATTGGACTCAACGGATGGATCATCTGCGACGTAGCAACTTCCAACATTTGATACATATAATCTTCAAAAAATAAATGGCAGATAATGTTCTTTCAAATGATAACAAACATCTCCATTAAATTTGAATGTTCTGTATTTTTTTTTTCTTTAATGTTCTGTATTTTTTTTTTTTCTTTAAAAAATTAGGAAACCTCGTAATGGATCACCCCTTACAAAAGAAATAAAGTTTAGTTAAAAAATTTTATATGACAAATTTGTGTTAAAGTACACTTTAAGTAGACTTTATTTATTTTGCATAAGGGCATTAGTCATTAAGTAATTAAAAAAAATTTTAAAAATAATGCCTTTAAAAAAGTACCTTTAGAATGTACCTCTATAAAAAGTACTATTCAAAAATACTTTTAAAAGAGCTCTTTTAAAGAATATCTTTTATTAAAAGTTGCTTTAGAAAATTCTTTAAAAGATTCTATTTAATAAAAAGAGTAAAGCATTTTTTAGAAAAATACTTTGTAAATTAAGACAAAATAAATTTTTAAAAAATGTATCTGTTGAATTATCTACAAAACTGCCTTTCTCAAAAAGTATATCAGAAGTATAAAATATTATTTAAAAAGTATTTTTCAAAATAGATACATTTTATGAAGGAAACTGTTTAAAAAAGTGCTACTTAAAATTATACCTTTTATGTACTTTTTATGTACTTTTTATGTATACTTTTTATGTAATGGTACTTTAAAAGCTTTATTTGAAAGTATCTTTAAAAAATACGTAACACCTTTTGTTATAGTTGAAATATTACTGCGAATTAGTCTGGAAAACTATTACTTTTAGTTTAGTATGAATATTAATATTAATATTCTTGATCTGTTATCTCTAATATTCTGCAGTTTAATTAAAGTAATTGTGTTTGTTTTTTATCACCTGCCCATTATTTATTTTAAAATTTTATTTACTAAACATTGACAATTGATTCAATTGCTGTAATTAATTCTTATTGAAAGTCATCAATGCTAAATCTACCATCAAAACATAAAATTCCTATAAATATGCAAATAACAAATACAAATGCAAAAGATAAATTAAAAAAAATTCAAATAATCTAAATTAAAAGGTGGAATGAGTTGAGAACAAAAACTGAGGATGAGAAAAAATAATCAAATCTAAAATCACTGCCAGCTGTAAGTGCTCTCATTTGCAAAAAGATTTTCATACAACACATGTCGAATCTCACACACACGAACACACACACAAATACACTTCAACATTGTGTTGTATCCTTAAAAATGCATGAATATTTATATAAATGTTAAGAGTATTGAGAGAAAAATATTTATAGCGTATGTGTTATATCCTCCTAAGCTTACGAATGAAGTTTATGCCAGGAAATACAAATAAATACAAATATTCAATTCCGGAATTTAAAAGTATAAAAACGATAAAACCTTTATTCTACTGCATAAAAAATAATAATTTATAAATACATTTTGTCATTTAAAATGCATAAAATCAACTATTTGCACAAGGAGCGAGAGAAACTGTTGTCATGCCAAAAGGATTAGGATGAAATGTTAACGATATTATGGCCAATTTATATTTTAGTGTCAATAAAAAAGTATTTTGTTTAAATGCGAAATTGGAATCATTTTTTGTAAAAAAATAAAAATATTAATGACTTTTAATGTAAAATAAAGAAAAAAAAGGTTATAACAAACACATTTGCTTAGAACAAGGCCTAGTAAATGATAATAAAGTATAACATAATGATTTACAATATTACAATTTATATTTTAATAGATGCTCTTTCAAAATCGTTTCTGAATTAGTACTTTTGTAAGGGTACTTTTTGAAAAAGTACTTTTGTAAGGGTACTTTTTGAAAAAAGTACTTTTTTAGAAGTAATTTTTTTTAAATATGTATTTATTAAAAGTCATTCTTTTAAGTTCACTTTTTTTAAAGTACTCTTCTATAACGTACTTTGTTTTTAACGGTTTTTTAAAAAGCATTTTTATTGGGATCTTTTCAAAATGTGTCCGTCCTTTTTATAAACTAACTTGTTTAAATAGTACAATTGTAATTGAATTAAAGGGTGTTTTTTAAATTTTACTACTCAAAATAAGTTACTACAAGCTTTTAAAATATACATTTTGATTTCGATAAGTATGTACATACATGTTAAAAGATAGCTTTCTGTAAGATGTTTAAAGGAAGATTTAAATGATACTAAACCTTATAAGGTATTCCAATAGAGACGTGTTTATTTCTAGAAATGTAGGAGGTATACAATTAAAATTTACAAATAGTAATTAAAACTTAGTTCGCTATATAAACAAGTATGAAAAAATAAATCTAGAAATTAAAGGGTGTGCCGATAGTGACATGATTTGCATTTATATGGCTTAAGTTTTGAACCACAATAAAAATCCCATTTTCAAAAATAGAATTTTTGTAACAAAAAAACCTTTTTTAAGAATTTTATTAGTGATCACAGATTTCTGTCCTTTTGGCTGTACGACGCTTAGTTAAGCTAGAAAATGAGTTTTTAGTTCTTCATATAAAAAAATAGAATTTTTTTAATAAAAAACCCTTTTTTATAAATTTTATTAGTGATCACAGATTTTTTTCCTTTTAGCTGTAGGACGCTTCGTTTAGCTAGAAAATGAGTTTTTAGTTCTTCATATAAAAAATAGAATTTTTTTTTAACAAAAACCCTTTTTTATGAATTTTATTAGTGACCACAGATTTCTGTCCTTTTGGCTGTAGGACGCTTAGTTTAGCTAGAAAAGTAGTTTTTAGTTTTTCATATAAAAAAATTGAATTTTTAAATAAAATACCTTTTTTATGAATTTTATTAGTGATCACAGATTTTTTTTCCTTTTGGCTTAGTTTAGCTAGAAAATGATTTTTTAGTTTTTTATCTAAAAAACCGATTTTTTTTAATAAAAAACCCTTTTTTATGAATTTTATTAGTGATCACAGATTTTTGTCCTTTTTGCTGTAGACGCTTATCTAAAAAATCGATTTTTTTTTAATAAAAAACCCTTTTTTAGTTTAGCTAGAAAATGAGTTTAAATTTTTCATATAAAAAATAGAATTTTTTTTAATAAAAAACACTTTCTTTATATAAAAAAATTTATTTAGATTTTTGTTCTTTTGCCTGTAGGACGCTTATTTTAGTTAGAAAATGAGTTTTTAGTTTTTATATAAAAAATAGATTTTTTAATACAAACCCTTTTTATAAATTTTATTTGGGATCACAGATTTCTGACCTTTTGGCTGTAGGACGTTTCGTTTACCTAGAAAATGAGTTTTTTGGTTTTTCAGATTTTTGGCCTTTTGGCTGTAGGACGCCTAGTTTAGCTAGAAAATGAGTTTTTAGTTTTTATATGAAATTTTTTTTTTTTTAATAAAAACACTTTTTATAAATTTTATTTGGGATCACAGCTATATGTCCTTTTGGCTGTAGAACGCTTTGTTTAGCTAGAAAATGAGTTTAAATTTTTCATATAAAAAATATAATTTTTTTTAATAAAAAACACTTTTTTATGAATTTTATTAGTGATCATAGATTTTTGTTCTTTTGGCTGTAGGACGCTTAGTTTAGTTAGAAAATGAGATTTTAGTTTTTCATATAAAAAATGAATTTTATGAATTTTATTAGTGATCGCATATATTTGGCTGTAGGACGCTTAGTTTAGCTACATCATGAGTTTTTAGTTTTTCATCTAAAAAATCGATTTTTTTTTAATAAAAATCCCTTTTTTATGAATTTTATTAGTGATTACAGATTTTTGTCCTTATAGCTGTAGGACGCTTAGTTTAGTTAGAAAATGAGTTTTTAGTTGTTTATAGGGTATTCCAAAGTGACGTGTTGTTTGCATTTATCGCTTTATTTCTTAAGCTGTGGGAGGCAACCACTTAAAATTTGCATACAGTAATTAAAACTATATTCGCTTTATATACAAAAATACAAAATTAAACCTAAAAATTAAAGGGTTTACCGATAGTGACGTGATTTGCATGAATTTTGAAACCATGATAATTACTAAAATTAAAAAGGTGTTTTGCAATAATTAATTTTTAGCAGATTGTTATTTTTTTTGAATGTACTTTTTTATAAAAACACATTTTTGTAATAGGAGTTTTATAACTTAAGTTTTATTAATATATTTTAAAAACTCGTTTTTGTTAGGCAAATTTAGGGCACTTTCAAAAGAAATAAGTTTTTTAATGTCATATAAATTTTTTAAATTTAGAATTTACTATTTTCTCACAATTATTTCGGTTATTTTCTACTATACAAAATTTTGTATCTAATCTCTAACTAATCTTTTTCTGTTTTTTTTTTTTCAAACATAACCTAAAATACTAAATTAAATCATGTAGTTTTGGAAATTAAACCAAAGCCTGACAAATTACAACATGTAAGGGATAATAATGGATATGAAACAACGATAAGAGCAGAAGTAGCAGCAACAACAACAATAACAACAACCAATTGCAACATTTTACATAAGAAAGTACAACAAAAATCACTGTAAAAATAGATAAAAATTAAATACAATTTAAATAACAACCATAAAAATAGGTAAAATATTTACAATTTTACACGTTGACATAGAACTGCTGGGGTAAGAAATATGCTTCAGAAGGGGGGCCAAAGTCTCGATATTTTTATAATAATTTTAGCTGGAAACTTAGAAAACTAAAAGCGTTTGTAGTTGTGTTTATATTTGGGAAAATTTGATACATATAATCTTGATTCATATATTTACCACCTCTGCCATGAGCTTACATTACAATTACCATAGATAAAAACAGATACACAGACAGATATACAGTTGGTCGGTCGGTTTGTCGGCCGGTCGGTTGAGTAGACAGACTTTGTAGAATTGAATGCATGTTGAAAAAGGGATTTAAATAAACGAACCGAAAAATAAAACATGACAGTTGTAATTCTGTATTTTGTACAGAAACTAACTCTACTATGAATGTGTGTGCTAGTATGTGTTTTAATTGTAACTTGTGTAATAAAACTAAATGTTAAAGTAATTGAAGATTTACCTACACACATATAAAATAAATAAACAGAACTTAATGATTATTTAGAAAACATCAGTGTAACCAGCAGTTAAATAATAAAATAATTTTATCGTATTCCAACCAACTGATTTGTTCCTGTTCAAAATCTAAATAGAGGAAAGAATTAAGACTTCTCTATGAGCAATATGATTCTGGGTAACTATTCAATAAAAAAATTTAAAAAGATTCTAGGCAACTTTAATATAAAAAAATTAACAGATTCCGAGCAAATTTACTTTAGAAAATTTTAACAGATTCCAAACAATTTTTCTATACAAAATTTTAACAGATTCTGAGCAACTTTTTTATACCAAATATTAACATATTCTGAACAAATAGACTCTGAATAACTTTTCTATAGGAAATTTAACCAGCTTCTGGGTAACTTTTCTTTAGAAAATAACAATGGATTCTGGGCAACTTTTCTATACAAATTTTGAACAGATGCTGGGCAACTTTTCTTTCTATTTTTCTAGGCAACGTTTCGATAAAAAATTTAAGCAGTTTCCGAGCAACTTTTCTGTAGAAATTTTAGCAGGTTCTGAACAACGTTTCTATAGAAAATTTATATAGATTCTTGACTTTTCTAAAGAAAATTTGAACAGATTCTGGACAACATTTCTTTAGAAAATTTGAACAGATTCTGGACAACTTTTCTTTAGAAAATTTGAACAGATTCTGGACAACTTTTCTTTAGAAAATTTGAACAGATTCTGGACAACTTTTCTTTAGAAAATTTGAACAGATTCTGGACAACTTTTGTTTAGAAAATTTGAACAGATTCTGTACAACTTTTCTTTAGAAAATTTGAACAGATTCTGTACAACTTTTCTTTAGAAAATTTGAACAGATTCTGGATAACTTTTCTTTAGAAAATTTGAACAGATTCTGGACAACTTTTCTTTAGAAAATTTGAAAAGATTCTGGACAACTTTTCTTTAGAAAATTTGAACAGATTCTGGACAACTTTTTTTTTGAAAATTTGAACAGATTCTAGACAACTTTTTTTTAGAAAATTTGCAAATATTCTGGACAACTTTTTTTTAGAAAATTTGCAAATATTCTGGACAACTTTTCTGTAGGAAATTTGATAAGATTCTGGACAACTTTTGTGCAGGAAATTTGATAAGATTATGGACAACTTTTCTATAGAAAATTGAAACAGATTCTGGACAACTTTTCTATAGCAAATTTGAACAGATTCTGGACAACTTTTCTTTAGAAAACTTGAACAGATTCTGAACAACTTTTCTTTAGAAAATTTGGACAAATTTTCTTTAGAAAATTTGAACAGATTCTGGACAACTTTTCTTTAGAAAATTTGAACAGATTCTGGACAACTTTTCTAAAGAAAATTTGAAAAGATTCTGGAAAACTTTTCCAAAAAAAATATTTAAAAAGATTCTGGCAACTTTCCTAAAGAGTTACTTCAGGAAAGTTGCCCAATTCTAAGAAACTTTTATATAACAAATATGAACAGATCCTGGAAAACTTTTCTACAGAAAATTTAACCAGATTTTGGACAACTTTTCTAAAGAAAATTTAAACAGATTCTGCACAACTATTCCAAAGAAATTTTTAACAGATTCTGAGTCACTTTTCTTCAGAAAATTTGAACAGATTCTGAGCAACTTTTCTATAGAAAATTTGAACAGATTCTGAGCAACTTTTCTATAGAAAATTTGAACAGATTCTGAGCAACTTTTCTATAGAAAATTTGAACAGATTCTGAGCAACTTTTCTATAGAAAATTTCAGCAACTTTTCTGTAGAAAATTTGAACAGATTCTGAGCAATTTTTCTGTAGAAAATTTGAACATATTCTGAGCAACTTTTCTGTAGAAAAATTGAACAGAGTCTGAGCAAGTTATTAATTAAGTTCCGAATAAGGACATCTTCGGTCTCACTATTTCCTTGCAATTATTGTATTTATTTACTGTAACACACAATGTTAAATGAGATTTCCTTCATACACTTAAACCAAAAAATATATGTGTGTGTGTATAACTTAATGCATGTTTTATATATTCTCTCTATATTTATATATGTATGAGCATTTATAAATGCAAGCACGTAACCATGTGTAATTGATTTTATCGGCCATGTTAATTTTGATTAAATATGCAAATCGACGACACATATGCACCTACAATAAAAATACTCCCATTTGCCACACTAACCAACACCAACAAGGAAAACAAAAATCAGAAAAAATAGTAGAAAAAGATATGAAATTTAAGGCAACATCATTTATGTAATCCTGAAATATACAGCAAAATAAAAAAGCCAACACTAAGAATACTTTGACATTTAAATACATGAGTATGAAATCAAATAACTACTACTGCTTTAGGTAGGTGGCTCTATATAAGGCCAAAGTTAACATATTTGGGGGCGTTTGCTGGTAAAAATGTTGAATGAGGCTTAAAATATTGATAGGTGTCGGTTATTTCTATGCTTGTATAAAACAGAGAGGGTGAGAATCTAAACAAAATATATATTTGTATAGTTTATGGTCAGCATTATAGTTATAAGCCACAACTCCAACCCAACATCATTATTATTATAATTTAAAATGCAGTGGGGAAACTTATTTATTTTTAGTTTATCAGTGACAAGCTTTTTTAGCGGTAGTTGAAACTTTTACGACCAGAAAAACAATTTTTTTTCTGAATTTCTTAAAAAATCCTTTTCATGCATATACTAATAAGTATATAAAAATACATATGTATAATAATAGTTGTCATGATTTTTAAAATAATAAAATTATAAAAATAAATACAATGCTTAAAACGGTACTGAAAAGCTTCTAAATTCGCTTACATTTTTTAAAACTTTGTCTAAAAATGAGGAAAAACTAATACAAATTTTAAAAATGTCCATCCTGTTATACTAAACGTATGATTAATATTAATTTATTTTTTATTTTGCAAAACTACTCGTGACTTTTATTTATTCTGAAAAATTTGAACAGCTACTACTACTAACTTACTAGTGCAAATATAGAACTATTTAAATTTTTATATTTCAAATGGTATCTCAATTAAAATAAATTTTTCAATGATTTTTAAAGTTTAATTAATTTTTCTTTTTACTTTACTGATTTTTATTTTACCAAAATTTTGTACAATATGTTGCAGAATTTTTTTGGTAGAATTATTTTTTGATTTCCTTACAGCTTATCTATTTTTGATAAATAGGAATGTGTGCATTGTGTTAGTTTTTCTGTTTCGTTCCGCTCTGTTTCGGACGAACCTGTTAAAAACAAAAAAAAAAAACAACGTTTTTAAGTATTCGTATAAGCAATAATCTTACAATAAAAAATTATTATAAAGGGTGAGCCATTTCGAGGTACTTTTGTCAATAGCCTTTTTTTTGACAAATCACGTGTGAAAAGTGTCATACTGTCAAGTTATTTTTGTTTAATATTGTTTGGCATTTCATAATGAAAAAAAACTTACGCTTGAATCTCTTCGCTCTATGGGCTCTTGAATAGTTCCAAGAAGATTCTACGTTTTCGAGGCAAATATTGTTTAGCGATTGGGCCCATTTCTGGCTCAATGGGTATGAAAACAAAAAAAATTACCGCATTTGGGACGAAGAGCAACCTGAAGAGATTCAGGAGGAGCAACTTCGTCCAGAAAAAAAAAACTGTTTGGTGTGGTTTTTGGGCCGGTGGAATCATCGGTCCATATTTGTTTAAAAATGATGCCGGCCGAAAATGAAGCCTGAAAATGAAGCTCGTGATCTCGTGACATTTGGTTGCAGCAAGACGGTGCCACCTCCCACACATCGCATCAATCAATAGATTTATTGAGAGAACATTTCGGTGAGCACATAATTTCACGCTTTGGGCCGGTCGATTGAGCACCAATATCGTGCGGTATCACACCGTTATACTTTTTCCCGCTTCGATTCAGGCCTTGGAGGAAAACGTTACGAATGTTATTTGCCAGTTACCAGTCGAAATGCTCGAACAAGTTATCGAAAATTGGATTAACGGATGGACCATCAGTGACGTAGTAACGGCAGAAAAATAAATGCCAAAGAATGTTCTTTCAAATGATAATAAACATTCTCCATTAAATTTGAATTTTTTGTGATTTTTTCTTTAAAAAAGTAGGGAACCTCGAAATGGATCACCCCTTACTAGCTGTGTGCGTCCTGACAATTTATTGTTCGATTTTGCTTTGAAAGTAATCCAAGCCAAATATTGAGACTCTTACGTATTTACTTTATATAAAGGTACCCATCCCCGGATAAAATTCTAAAATTTATATAAAATTCTAAAAATTATTGTGGAGTTCTGTAAAAGGTGTTTGAAATATTTTAATTATAATTTAATTCCACAAAGTACAAATACAAATAAAAAAAAAATTTTAGTCAATTGGCTATTTGACAGTAAGTAATTCATATTTCGTCACTATTTTAAAACAGCGCCATCTGTTGCGCAACCATGTTTAAAATATACCGCTTTCAATTAATATTTTGTCATTATTTGTTGCGTGTTTAAAAAACCCAGCTTTCAAAAATAAAAAATGCGTTTAAGTATGCAGAACCTATATATTGGTAAAAAATAAATTGGCGTACATTCACTATTTTTTTGTCGACTTTCTTTTGTAAATAAAATATTTTTACGGAAAAGAGGTATCCTATGTTGGAATTAAGATAGGTACCTCCTCACAAAATTTTGTTAAAATTCATCCAGAAGTTTTTAGGTGACGCGAACGCAAACAGAAAGATAGAAAGTCAGACTGTCTGTTTGTCTGACTTTCTATCTTTCTGTTTTAAGCAAGTTACTGTTTTATTATGTGTATAGATTATTACAATTGTTTATTACTTTATATCATTTTGTAATACTGAGCGTATGATTAATATTAATTGAGAGGTCATATTTGAAAATGAAATTTGGCACGTATATATCTCAAATGATTCTCAAAATTTAAAAAGCATTTGAAATCTGATCACTTGTATGCATTCCAAGGACGTATAGAGAGTCTGAAGATCCTTCAACATTTTTGTAAAATTATCCCTTCTTTCAATCAACTATTATTATCTACGAAGGCAAGATATGCCAAATGTAGCCTATGAAATAATTTGTAATTTGTATTGTTTAATGTTTTTTAATTTAAATATTTTAATTCATGAGCTCTGCGAGGAGGGCACAGATATATCAAAAAAGCATAAAGACAAACTGATAACATTATCCTTTTGTGATGGCAGTTAAAAAGTTAATGCCAATGAATGTAAAGGAGGCTTTTCTCTCTGGAGTTTTAATTTCCTTCAGTACGATCTAGGTTATTAAAAAGTACAGTTAATGGCGATTAAGTTGCTTATCTCTTTTCTGTTTTATTTCAAATATAATATCTCTAGTAAATAGTTCGAAATAGTTTAAAAATTTAAAATCGCAGAGCACCCCGCAATTATGTTTACTCAACGTTTTTTAGTTTGATACTAGATTAGTATTAACTACAAAACGAATGTTGGGAAGAAAACAAATAAACAAAACCGAAAGTTGGCTAAAGCAACAACAAATATAAGGTGGTAAACATTAAGGTAAAAATGTTAAAAGCAAGAGAAAGGCTTTAGGTAGTGGTGACGATAGATGATTGAATGTGCATTCCGCTCTGCTGGCATATAAATTAAAATTTCCCAATAAATTTTTCTTTCTTAGAGAAAATAAAATGAACACACTTTCATATCGTTACCTTAATATAGAAAGGCCCTAAATCGTTTTTTTTAAATCGAGTTTTTTTTCATATTTGGATAGATCTTCTTAAAAAATAATTCCCGACTACAAAACTATAATTTTTATTAAATTTTTTCCTTCTCCTGTAAAGTAGGAAAAACATGAGTTAGGGTGTTTTATATTAAGTTATCGATATGTATTAAGTAAAGTTAATTTTCTAGGTTATTAAATTTTTAAGGATAAATCCTGCAAAAACAAAAATTGATTTTTAATATCTTGGCATACTAAACGTATGATTAATATTATTTTAGAAGTAAAAATGAAAAGTTGATTATAACTAGAAGAGTTATGGAAGGATTTTAAAAATATGTATTTCATTGAAAAGCTTATAGTCTTACCTTTAAAATATTATTTTTAAAATATTATTTAAAATATAATATAATATTTATAAAAATTAAATAATAACCTTAAAGGTTACAATGAAAATTCATGCTACAAAATTATTTTCAAATAAATTCTATTTGAGCCCACTGTTTAGCAGTAGGTGTAGCTTAAACGATGATAATGAAAATGTACATTCAAGATACAATCATGCTTCTATTGTATGTGTCATAGAAACAATTGACAGTTTATAATGTTTATGGTGTATTATCTCGTTATTTATGCAATTTGTGACAAATACAATTTGTTGTTTACTTTTACAGCACCAGCAACATCATCTTCATACTATCCCTATTTTAAAACTTATTTTAAAGGCATCCATAGGAATATTTTATCATGTTGTTTGTTCTCTTAATGCTTTGAATTTTATCGAAAAATCTCAAGCCTTATTTATGTTAATTTTTTAGTCATATTAATTTATACAGGCCATAAACAATTCATATATAAGTATCTTTGCCCTGATAATCACTGTTTGTGTCAATATTTGTTAAAATCTCAACGAATTCAATTTATCAGAATACATTTTTGTTTTATTTGAAAATATTCAAATTGAATTTCTACAGTAATAATAAAAATCTATATAAGATAAAAGTAATATATTTCTCAGGAAATATCTGTAAATAAAATCTCAATTTCAAAATTCTCAAAGATACTTAAGCAAATAAATACAATTCCATAATACGATGTTAGTGCAAGAATTACCTAAACAAGATAGAGGACACTTTAGGCTTTTACTTTATTCTAAACTTGATATTTTTGTTTAACTCAAATACCTTAGTGGGCAGAAGAGCTTTCTATCTTCTCAAAACTCCCAACATAAAAAAAATTACGTATTTCATTCTTAACTCCGAAGAAAGAAAATGAATGAAGGTATTAAAGCATTGATCTTGGTAGTTGCAGTCTCAAATCCTTGAAATATAATATAGTTGATAGAAAATAACAAAATCTGTCGCCAAATGCAGCCCTCAGGGGAGTAACCTGCTGTTGTCTGCACCGAAATCGTAGGAAGAGTGCTTTTAGACTTCAACTGAGGCACCAATTTCATGTCAGGAGTTTACATAATCTCCAACACCTAAACAAGGGATATAAACATGACACTGTCGACCATGTTCTAAAAAAACTTCATGCTCTATTTGACGCATGGCTTTTGTCCAGTGATAAGTTCAGGCACTGACACAATTCCAGTTTTGTACCGACCTCTGCATTACGGGGAACTTTATAATTTAAATTTATTTATAAAATCAAATAGGTAGTCCAAAGTTACATACAGGGAAACCTCGCAATAAGTGAAGAGGTCAGTCTCTGAAAGAACTTGCATTTTTATTAGCAACACGAATACTGGTGCAGAGGGTTCGGCACGAAATACAAAAAGTTCTTAAGCACTGACGTAGTTATTAACTACTTAAATAAAAATTATAGAAGATGATACTTGCAGACTGTGACTGTATAAATATACAGTACTGGCTGCTATAAGGCTAACCGTAGCCTTAGTCAAGTGCTTTAATCAAATGCTAGCAAATGTAAAAGGTTCCGTAATAAGGAAGAAGGTCAACACTTACCAATCGGCAGTTATCAGTCGACAGTTACCAATCGACAGTTATCAGTCGACAGTTCTCAGCCGACAGTTATCAGTCGACAGTTATCAGTCGACAGTTATCGGTCGACAGTTATCAGTCGACAGTTACCAGTCGACAGTTACCAGTCGACAGTTACCAGTCGACAGTTACCAGTCGACAGTTACCAGTCGACAGTTACCAGTCGACAGTTACCAGTCGACAGTTACCAGTCGACAGTTACCAGTCGATAGTTACCAGTCGACAGTTACCAGTCGACAGTTAGCAGTCGTCAGTTACCAGTCGACAGTTACCAGTCGACAGTTACCAGTCGACAGTTACCAGTCGACAGTTACCAGTCGTCAGTTACCAGTCGACAGTTACCAGTCGACAGTTACCAGTCGTCAGTTACCAGTCGACAGTTACCAGTCGACAGTTACCAGTCGACAGTTAACAGTCGACAGTTACAGTCTGAATCATCATTACAGTCCAGAATAATGCCTAGTGTTAACTTGAGCCTAAATTACCAACCGGCTGCTGTGATCTATATAAACAAAATCAAATATCGTTCGTTGGTAATCGCATCACTTAAGAACGGCTGTACCGATTTACGCATTTTTTTAAAACTTTATCATAACCCAACTTAGGTTTTTATTGATACAAATATTGCACACGTCCAGTTTTACGCCCACCTTTTAAAGAAGCTAGAAAACAGTCTGGATTGGAATAGTGGGCGTGGTATCCCACATACAAAGTGCAAAATTATCATCGTGTAACTGGAGGACTACAATTCGTAGAGTCTTGAAAATTTGCTCAAGTAACCCTCATACTAACGAGCATAATATAGCAAAATACAGACTGGATTAGAATAGTGGGAGTGGTACTTCTCATAAAAAGTAAAATATAATTATCGTGTTATTACGCTTAGTCTAGTAAAAAGAAAGATTGGATCGGAACGGTGGGCGTGGTACTTTTATTAAAAACCGAAACTGTTTTGTCGTAAGAATAGCGTGCGTTTTCGAGCTAAAGGTTGGCCATACTTTCTTTCCAAGTGTTTATTGTACTTTTTGTGGGTGGGTGTAGCGCACAGGGGATAGCTAGTTTTTAATAACTCTCTTACTAATATGCACAGACAGATGGATTGGAATATTGAGTGCGTAGGTAGAATGTAAAAATTTTAAACAAACGGCCTTATCAAAATACTTAGTGGAATAAAAAATTGGCTGGATCTGATGGATTGATATAAATATATGTATATTTATATAGAAAGATAGTCATCTATATACATATAATAAAAATAGCAACTCATTTCCGTCTGTCTGTCTGCTTTTTATTTGAGTTCGCATCACGTAAAAACTACTGGATGGATTTTAACAAAATTTTTTGAGGAGGTAAATTAGCGCGCTGATTCCAATATAGGATACTTTTTTCCGCAATAATATCTCATTTCCAAGAGAAAGTGGAGTAAAAGGCAGTGAAAAATCAATTTCCGGTTTAAGGGTATTGAAATTTTCGGTTTAAAACTGGGATATTTCAAATATGGTTGCACACCTTTTTTAATTTAAAATGTAGTATATTTTAGAAACTATTGCGCAACATGAGGCGCATATTCAATAATATTAGTATTTGATTTGTATTTTTACTTTGTGGAATTACATTGTTATTAAAATATTTTAAACACCTTTTACAGAGGTTTACAATAATTTTTAGAATTTTATTTAACTTTTAGAATTTTATTTAACTTTTAGAATTTTATCCAGGAATGGGTACCTTTATATAAAGTAAAGGCATAAACCATAACTGAAGCACTATAAAAGTAAGAGTCTTACAATTGGTGTGGAATACTTTCAAAGCAAAATCGAGCAAAATATTGTCAGGACGCCCACGAAGTGTAATAGGACCATTTCTGTACATAAAATATTTTTTCTAAATGTTCTTGCTGGTGCAGATAATAATCGAAATTAAATACAAAACAGCTTACTTACAAAGCATAAGCGTAAAAAGTATTGTAAGGATGCTGACGAAGTGGCGGGCGCAGCTGGTATGTATATATAGTTATAAGAAAGAAATAGTAGAAATCGATTTGTAGACCAAAACTGTTTTAAGTTATCTATAATAAATTTCTAAACTAACATTTTGTTTCATTTATTTGCTTTTATTACTTTTCATAGATTCCTCTAAGGTTGCTACCCTTTTTCTTACAGACGCAACGGGGTCGTTGAAAATTTGATAAACTTTGATGGTCGTTTTTCTTAATGATTAAAGCATAAACATTAAAAAAAAATAATACTTTTGCCACCGAACAGGAAAAAGGAAGCTGCTAAAGGCCTGTAAGCAGTCAGCAGGCAGGAGTAATGGCATCAAAAACTAAACAAAAGATTTCAAAGTATATTAGCGAGGGTAAAAACAAAAATACAAAAAAAAAGTAAAAATAAAATAGAATTAAATAAAAATTATTTATGGTTGTATTATTAGACCGGCTGGCAGTCAGGCGTGATTTTGTCTATGCAAGCTACGCCACAACGTGGGAAGACTTTAGTCAGTGGATTTAAGTAGAAACTTTTGATTATTTTCTTTGTGAGTTTGGTGGCGAAATCATTTGAGCTTTAGTTTGTAGTTGTAGATGTTGTTGGTAATATTTCCAAAATCCATAAAATTAATTATAGTTTTTATCTTTATTTTTTTTTTGGTTGAAAATCTTTAATTGCAATTTCTTATTCTATTGATTAAATTTTGTCTTAGATAAATTTAAAGATTTTACTTTTTAATTTTCATTTTGAATATACTTATTTGTTAATGAAAATTCAAGTAACAAAGTCCTTGAATAAAGTTAGAATTTCCCTTTTACGAAGAAGAATAAAATTTTATATTCAAATTAACTTTGTGCCATGAAATTGAATTGATTGCGTTCAATTAAAATTCAGTTATGTTGAAAGATGATGATGCTATTGCTGCTGTTAGTATTGGTTGTCCGACTTGACTGGCTGGCTGGTTGAGTGAGTGAATGGCTGTGTTTGTGTGTTTGAATGTTTCCATCCTTGCAGTAAAGTTACTAATGCGCTGTCTTTATAAAAACCCTACAAAATTTAAAAAAAGAAGAAAAAAATTAAAAGAGGAGCTGCAAACAGCGTTGACTGTAAAATAATTTTAATTAATTTTCACCAGCTCAGCACAAATGTTCTTACAATATAAACGTTTTTTTTTCGTTTTTTTTTTTTTTTTGTAACACGAAAGGTGTGTTTTAATGTAAATTGAATTGAACACGATTAAAACGCAACTGATCCAACAGGAAATGAATTTCAGGAATTTAATATATTTAATGGACTTACAAAAAATATTGATGATATTATAATTTTTTATTAACGTTTGAAGTATTCAGAAAAAGTATATTTTATGTTTTAATTAAATTATGTTTATCTCAGCAAAGTTTCCGCATAAAAAAGTTGGTTATAATTGTTATGTCAAATTAATATTAATTTTTAATACATTGGCTCTGCGTATTAAAGATTAATTATGGTTGTTAATAAAGAAAAAAAAAATAAATAAAAGGAATGCAATTTTAATGCCATCACTATTTGTTTAATATAAAAAATTTTTATATCGAAAAATTTATCGAGATAAACAATAAATTATCAATAACAATTTTTCTACAGAAATTGGCGAAAAATTATTTATAACAGAATTTCTTTACAAACTAACAAGTATTTGTCGATATTTATTAAAAAAAAATAACTTGATATAAGTTATCGATAACATAATTTTCTGTACCGTAATTCTGTAAATTATCGATAACAATTTTTCTGCAGAAATTAACGAAAAATTATTGATAACAGAATTTCTTTACAAACTAATAAGTATTTGTCGATATTTTTATTAAAAAAATAAGCTGCTATAAATGATCGATAACAGAATTTTCAGAATTTATCGAGATAAACAATAAATTATCAATAACAATTTCTCTACAAAAATTAGCGAAAAATTATTTATAACAGAATTTCTTTACAAACTAACAAGTATTTGTCGATATTTTTATTAAAAAAAATAACTTGCTATAAATTATCGATAACAGAATTTTCTGTACCGTAATTCTGTAATTTATCGAGATAAACAATAAATCATCGATAACAATTTTTCTACAGAAATTAACGAAAAATTATTGATAACAGAATTTCTTTACAAACTACTAAGTATTTGTCGATATTTTTATTAAAAAAATAAGCTGCTATAAATTATCGATAACATAATTTTTCTGTACCGGGGTTTTAAAGTTAGACTAAATCAGTAATGTTACTATATAGCAACCTCTGTCAAATATATTATTTCCACATGATAAAACTATACTATCATATTATAGGCATATTTTGTCGAATATTTTTCGATATCAACATACCCTATGTTGTGCAGATGATATATGTATGTACATCAACAAAAATTATCTTTTTGATCAGTATTCTCACTCAGTCGACAATCTTGTAAAACGTAGGTAAAGTTATAATTGTGATTGGTGGCTTAAATTTACCGATGCGGTTAGTATGTAGTTCCGGCAGAAATACCCATAGTCACACAATAAATGTTACAAATTTTCTATAAAAGTTTTCCTAAGTCACTGGTTAATACAAATAAGCCAATGCACAGTGGGTCAGAATCTAAATATTTTGGAAATAATTCAACCATTTGTAAATGGGTAAACTAATTGATTAAAAATTTGATATGGGCATAGCAAAGGAGTACTCGAGCTTAAGTTTTGCAGCTGGTTATTCGCACTTATCAGGGGTGGCACCATGTGGCCTCAAAGTTGGAAACCTTCTACCTTCAAACTTTTTTAGGGCCTGGCATTTTTTTAAATTTTTGTTCGATTCTTAAAAATTACGCATATCATCTGTTAATTATGTTTCTAAAATCAGCGAGTTATAAGCATTTTAAAAATGACTTTTTATATTTTTCTATACCCTGGTCCAGTTTTTTTTTTTTTGTTTAATATTGACTACAATTTTCGTCAAATTCACGTAGTTAGCGAGCAAAATTTAAAACATTGTGGAAAAAAATTTATTTACAATTTAAAAATTTCAAAATTGTTGCATTTTTGTGTATTTTATTTTATATATAAAAGGAGCATCAATCTGTTTTTTAACAGAGAAAAAATTTTAAGGAATATATTTAAAACTAGCGTGCCCACATACGTCGCGTGCGTCCTACCAATATTTTTTTCAATTTTGTTTCAAAAGTAATCCACACCAAATTTTGGTATTAACTTTGGTATTTACTTTATATAAATGTACCTATCTGTGGATAAAATACTAAAATTTTAAAAATTATTGTAAAGCTCTGTAAAAGGTGTATAAAATATTTTTAAAATTTTAAATTTCACAAAGTAAAAATACAAATCAAATATATATTTTATACAATTGGCTATTTGGCAGTAAGTTATTAAAATTTTGTCATTATTTTAGAACAGCGCCATCTGTTGAGCAATCATGATTAAAATATCTTGGTTTCAATTCATATTTTGTCATTATTTTAAAACAGCGCAATTTGTTGCACAACCGTTTTTAAATTATTTCACTTTAAAAAAAAATAAAAGATGCCTTAAAGTATGCAGTACTTACTGTTTTATTATGTGTATAGATTTTATATTTTTGGTAAGCTAACTATACGAGTATATATGCGGCTGCGTTTAGTTAAACCAAGTAATAGTAATGAAATTTGTAAAAGATGAAGGTCCTGCAATTTAGTCTATTGTAGATCGAAATTTAGAATATGTTCTAAAATCCTGAAGTTGAGATTGAAAAAAGAAGACTGTTGCAGAAAAGCTACATATATTCCCAATTATTATTGGCAAAGGACCAAAAAGTTATAGGATTTTTATGTTTTATTTTTGGAATTGAGGAATTTCCTTGCTACAAATTTTACTCAATATTTAAAAAAAATTGAAACAGGGTATCGTAAAATTAAAAAAAAACAGGTAAAAGTGCTATATTCGGCCATGCCGAATCTTCTATATCCTTCACCACGGTAATTTTATTTATACAGACATGTACAGCATTATCCATATTGTTGACTCTTTACTTAAATAAAGTCGTATGAGAAAAATTCATTATTGATGCTTTAAAGAAATAGAAGACAAATGAACACAAATTCCGTTGGCTACAATTGTCGCCGTGTTGTCAGCTACTTAATGATATTGAAGCCGACGCTACATCGTAAACTCTGACATTATTGTAGAAATACTTATTTTGCATTTATAAAATTAAATAACTTTTTCAAAAACTTATAAATATTTCCTCCAAAACTTTTTGTTTGTATATGAATTTGTAATTTACTATTTTGTGACATTTTCTTTTGTTGAATCAAATAGAAATTAGCCTAAGTTGACGACAGCCACAACGGTGGCCGTGTAGCCATGTAGCTATGCTGACTTCAAAATAATCGTTTTATTTTTGACAGTTTGTAGTCGGTATCCTGATGATGTCTATGTGTTTAATGCACCTAGGTTTTAAAACAGAGATATCATCTATTTAAAAATCAAATGCATTTAAAAAAATATGTTACTCATACATACATATTCTTAATATTAAATATATGTTATGTTACAGTCATGATTTTCATTTTCAAAGAAATATTGAAATTTTTGTTTTAATTTTTCGAAAATTGTGTGTAAAAATTTTTTGTAAAAATATTTTTTTAAACATTTTTTGTAAAATTTTATTCGAAATTTTTTTACAAAATTTTTAAAAACTTGTTTTTTCGAATATTTTTCTGTAAAAAATCTTTTTAAAATGCTTTGTAAATTTTTTTGTAAAAATTGTAAAAAAAATTAAAATTAATTTTAAAAAAATTGTTTCAAACATTTTTTTTTAAATTTTATTGAAATTTTTTTGTTAAATTTAGGACCATTCTGCAATCTATATTAAGTTAGAATGGTCAGACTAAAGCAAAAAGAAATCCTTACACAAAAAAAAAATTTCATCATATTGACACATGGGGGTCCTTTTAACTGCTCCTATTTGTCAGTGGGTACCCTGTTGATCCATTGGCTACCTCTATGCGTATTGCTTTCTATTAAGGTCTCTAAAACAAATCAAAGCAGAAAAACCCTACCAATCTAAAACAAACAAAAATCGCCCCTCGCAGGGGGTTATTGATCCCCCGAGATCTGTATGCACTCCTTGCGATCTACCTGTCACACTCTAATATTTATTTGACAAAAAAAGGCAAAACAGAATCATTAAAGCCGAAAAAATTAAAAAAAACGTGAAAAAAATATAGTTGGACGTGGTTTTTGGCCCGTAGCCTCCAAAGGAATGATCCGATGTTGCTGAATTGCAATACCAAAATTTTCGAAACTATGCCTGACAGATTGGTGTGCTTAAATTTTTTGTATCTCTTCTGGTGCCTTGGCAAATGACATTACCACACTAGCACGGACAGACGGATAGACGGACAGACGGACATCGCTTAATCAACTTCTCTATGTATAAGGATCCAGAATATATATACCTTATGGGGTCGGAAATGAATATTGTAGAAATTACACACGGAATGACAAACTTATATATACCCTTTCCACCTGTGGTGAAGGGTATAATAATTTTAAAATGCTTATAATTCGCTGATTTTATTGATTTAAGCATCATTTTGTAGGTATTAACTAACATCGTATAATATTTTAAGAAATCCCAGCGTCAAAAATTAACCTCAGATACCCCTTTGCTACGCTCATGTAAATTTTGGAGCATTTGGCCTGGCCCCTAACAAATGACTGAATTATTTCAAAAATATTTTGATTCCGCCCTACTGTGCAATGCCAAACTATCTCTCAAATTCCATCAGCCATAATTTTTTAAAATGAAACCTTTTAAATCCCAAGCATATATTAAATTGACATCATATTCCATATGTATTTCTAATCTTCTAATGAACTGGTTTGAGAGCTTCAACCTTCTATTATATTGGCGCATTTTCTACATACGTTTACAATATATTACCAATAAAGTACTTTCCTATACAAATTTACTAACGAGTGATTTTTTAAGAGCTTGAGAACTTTTTTTTTTTAAAAAACGCATAAAATTTGCAAAATCTCATCGGTTCTTTATTTGAAACGTTAGATTGGTCCATGACATTTACTTTTTGAAGATAATTTCATTTAAATGTTGACCGCGGCTGCGTCTTATGTGGTCCATTCGGAAAGTCCAATTTTGGGCAACTTTTTCGAGCATTTCGGCCGGAATAGCCCGAATTTCTTCGGAAATGTTGTCTTCCAAAGCTGGAATAGTTGCTGGCTTATTTCTGTAGACTTTAGACTTGACGTAGCCCCACAAAAAATAGTCTAAAGGCGTCAAATCGCATGATCTTGGTGGCCAACTTACCGGTCCATTTCTTGAGATGAATTGTTCTCCGAAGTTTTCCCTCAAAATGGCCATAGAATCGCGAGCTGTGTGGCATGTAGCGCCATCTTGTTGAAACCACATGTCAACCAAGTTCAGTTGTTCCATTTTTGGCAACAAAAAGTTTGTTAGCATCGAACGATAGCGATCGCCATTCACCGTAACGTTGCGTCCAACAGCATCTTTGAAAAAATACGGTCCAATGATTCCACCAGCGTACAAACCACACCAAACAGTGCATTTTTCGGGATGCATGGGCAGTTCTTGAACGGCTTCTGGTTGCTCTTCACTCCAAATGCGGCAATTTTGCTTATTTACGTAGCCATTCAACCAGAAATGAGCCTCATCGCTGAACAAAATTTGTCGATTTCGAACATTTCGAACCGAACACTGATTTTGGTAATAAAATTCAATGATTTGCAAGCGTTGCTCGTTAGTAGTCTATTCATGATGAAATGTCAAAGCATACTGAGCATCTTTCTCTTTGGCACCATGTCTGAAATCTCACGTGATCTGTCAAATACTAATGCATGAAAATCCTAACCTCAAAAAAATCACCCATTATATATAGCTTTTTTTAGAGTCGATCAAATTTAAAATGATATCACTGGTTTCTATGGCAGCTGATTTGACAGGTTTTGGTTATTTTGTTGATAGTTTGGTTAGGAAATTTATCATGCATAGAGTCACGCTACAACAACGTTTGCAATTTGTTGAAATTTAGTTCGAAAATCATGGTTCAATTTGACAAATTTATCAGGAATTTTACGGTATTTATAATTGTCCATCGAAGCTATTAAGTCAATACGTTTACTCTATAAGATTGTTGAAACATGTGCCGCAATTGTTAAGTATTAGAATTTAATGAGAGAAATATTTGAAGAAAGAATAATTCAAAGAAATTGATTTATCGACACCTCGTGAATGGGATTTAATCCCACTAGATTATTTCCTTTGAGGATATGTAAAGGAGTATGGATATAAACCAGAAGCGTTCGAGAAATTAGAAGTGAATAATCGACGCGCTATTGCCGAAATACAGCCTTATTTATTGCTAAGGGTGTTTGAAAATTGGACTTCCACCTAAACGGTGTTAAGAATCATTCCTAGGAAGTTCATATGTTCTAGAAAGTTGTTTATTGAGATCTTTATGCCGAAAAAAATGTTGATAAATTTTAAATTATCAAGAATAACTAATAAATTCCGTGCCACAGAAACACTGTTGCCCTGTGTTATTAACAATTGCGATAGAATTTTCGGTGTTAGAAGCATCTATATATGTATATATGTAATGTGTGGGGAATATCGAAGCAGACCAATTCTATAATGGGTCCCTTTTAGACTCCCTTCCGTCCTTTATGATTACTTACATGTGCTACAACCAGACCTTAATCTTGACTTTAGTGATTTCAGACTGTCAACTGGTAATTGTCGGCCTTCTTTCTCATCACGCAGTCTCTAGTAATTGCTAGCATTTGTTCAAGGCTCAGGTCCCCCATGGCATCCACCAGTGGTCCTGTGCGCTGCCGTCTCAGCCTCTTTCCTTTCCCCGTCTCCTCTTCTGCCTCTGCCTCTCACTTTTAAGCATGACTCGACGTTGAAGGTGCCTGCTTCCGAAAAGGATTTTCCTAAGCCCACAGGGCCAGGTGCGTGCAATTCATCTCTATTTATATACATTTACCTCTATAGCCGCAGGAGTATCTTTATAGACTGACCAGTCCACCCCTTGCGAGGCTTCTTTGTCATTCTATTTCGATATCCTTCCCTGGCCAGTGGCAAAGGGAGTTACTAAATGGATTAACCTCTCCAGCTCTAACGAGGCTTCCTTGTCCATCCCTATCGAAATATCCCGGTTTAATGCCATAGAAGAAACTTTAGTGATTAAACTGTTCACCCCTTGCAAGGCGTTCCTGTCCATTCCTTATGAATTCTTCCCTAAGCCATTATTGGAGAAAACGTTGTTCACCCATACATAGCTCCTTATGCATGGGTAAGTCTACATTGAAACTGGAGGTCGACTGGTATCCAGAGTACGCATACTTACGGCCAAGCATCCTCCTGACCACGCATCCCTGACGTAAACTGTTCCATCGTGGATTAGCGTGGGGTTCTTCCAGATTAGGGTTCAAGAAACCCTGGCGTCTGGTGCCCCCACTTTCCCCGATAGCACTGCGTCAAAGCTTTGAGAATGAACCGCAATGACAATTAGTGCCCCCGGGTGTCAGCATCCATATAAATTTGCAACAATTTATCTCTGTAGTATAATGATAATTATTAGAATAAATTGTCGCTTTTAATTTATGGCGAGGTTTTAATATAGTTTTTTTTTATCGATAATTATTTGTCAACTTATTAGGAATGCTACTTAATCAATAATACATGGTATTTTAATGAGAAATTAAATTACGATGTATTACCTATTAAAAGCATTTCACAAAAACAAACAAATAATTATCGATAAACAATTTTTCATATAATATTGTTTATAAGGATTGTCGATAACATATTATTTCTTTAAAATTAACGAGAAATTTTTTATACCAAAATTTTAAATGAATTAAAAATTCAAATGCATGAAAACAAGATTAAAGAGGTTCATCGTTCAAAATTTTTCTCTTCAATTTAAAAAAAAAATATTGCCAATAATTTTCGATAAATAATGACATATGTACACTTTTACGTTAAAGTGCACAATTAGGGAATGATAGAATTTTCTGTAGAAATTCACTTATAATTATCGATGAAAAAGTCATAAAAAGCAACAATTAAACTCGATGCTTTAACACTTATTTTATTTAAGTCATAAAAAAGGTACTCCAATACCACCGATATTTGCAACCTGAGCAAATCCTTTAGAAGCACAAATAATTGGTTTCCTCATTTGAAGTGAGTGGGCTTATAGCCAGCAAAGAGCAATTCAACTCAACCTCATGTAAGTCTCTTAGTATATACGTATGTGTGTGTAAATGGTGTGATGAGTCAGCCGGTTGTAAAATATGAAAAAAAGATTTGAAATAACAAAAAAAAAAAAAAAAGATAAACGTATTGAAACAAACGGCAAAAGTCATAATATTTACAACATCTACTAGTTTCATTTGACTGGCATCATCGAGCAGAACCGAGTAAAAGTCGCAACCATAAACATTTTGTTCCTTTCTCGCTAAGTGCTACAAACAACAAAGGTTGAGCATCATCATCAGCAACACCCATAACCTTATTTGTTTGCTGCTGCCATACGACTGTCTGTCTGTCTTTTCATCCATCGCTTGCTGTAGCCACACATCTTTATGAAGGCAGTCAAAAGAAAATTGTTGCAAAAAAACAACAACAAAACGATAGAAAAAAAGATAAAAAAAAAATAAAAACAAAAAGAAGAAAGAAACGAGAAATTAATTGCATTTTCATTATTTCGCTTTAAGTTGAATCGTTTGCGAGCCTTTACGAGTATATTCGATTTGGCCTCATGTTGTAAATATGCCTGAGTTTTTGCTGAAATTTAAGTCAGAATTGAAAAATATTTCTTGATTTTGTTGCAACATTAAATTTGCTTGCAATATAGAGAGGCATAATGATGCAAAAGTCTTAACCAATTTACATGTTCGAGCCTGGCTGGGGTTATATGTGTGAGAAAAAACGTCTGTTAGATAATTTTTTTCTCTCTCTTTTTTTTAACGTTTTATTGTAAAGATATTGCTAAAGTCTATGAATTTATACATTTACGCGTTAGTGTGATGCTTTTCCAAATGAATGTGAATGACTCTGAATTAATTTTATAGGGAAGAGTTACAAGAGGGACCTGCAATACAAGGTGTTAACAAAGCAACTAAAAGAAAGAAAATCTTTTTAAAAATAAGTTCTATTGATCCAATTCTCAATGCAGAAATTTATCGAGAATCAGAGATAAGAAATTAGCAACGTAGTGAATTTTTCGTGATCCCAAAGTGTTTTATTTTAAAGAATTTAGTTGTTAGCCTTTAAAGTATTATAAGATTTAAATCCAAAATCTAAGCTCGCTTAAACCTCTACTATAGTCATGTGAAGTTTCAATGCAATCGGGCTAAACGTTCAGAATCTATAGATATATTTAGATTTTTTGGACAAATCCCCCATTGTGAATTTTTAATCTATACATATAATAAAATAGTAACTCATTTCCGTCTGTCTGTCTGCTTTTCTTTTATCTTCCCACCATGTAAAAACTTCTGGATAGATTATAACAAAATTTTGTGAGGAGGTACCTTAGCATCCTGATTCCAATATAGGTTACAAAAATATTTCATTTCCAAGAGAAAGCGGAGAAAAAGCAATGAAAGTAGGCAATGTCCGGTTTAAAGGTACTGAAATTTTCGGTTTAAAACTGGGATATTATAAACATGGATGCGCACCTTTATTTCTGAAAGAGGGATATTTTAAACACTATTGCGCAACAGATGGCACCAGTTGAATAAAATTTGTATTTTATTCGTATTTTTACTTTTCGGAATTTCAATGTTATTTAAATATTTTAAACACCTTTTACAAAGCATTACAATAAATTTTGGAATTTTTTATAAATTTTAGAATTTTATCCATATAAACCATGACCAAAGCACTATAAAAGTAAGACTTTTACAATTGCTGTGGAATACTTTCAAAGCAAAATTGAGCAAAATATTATCAGGACGCCCACGACGTGGCGGGCACAGCTAGTCTATATATATAATACTGTAACAATATTGCTTCTACTATACATGAAACATTTTTTGAAATTTTAGTGGCTGGAGCAGATATTAATCGATATGGAATACAAAACATCATTTTTTGGAATTCTAGTCTGTCTGCCTATCTGTCTATGTTCGCATCATAAATTTTAATAAAATTTTGTGAGAAGGTGCTTCGGATTCAAATTAAAGCACTGTATGAGCACAAAATTAAAGCACGAAGCTCATAAGACGCTCATCATAATAATTCATTAAATTCATATCCGTTCATTGCACACGATTAGCAATGAGTGGACAATAATAAACAGCGCAGATCAGCAAGCTAAATGCAATGAGCTTGCAGAGTTTCCACAAGCAAGTTTGAATAAGTATGAGTAAATTTTGAACATAATAACAATGAGCTTGGGCGAGTTCAAACAATGTTATGCTCTGAGTGAAACACGAACACAGTTCGAGAGTACAGAACTTTTAAACAACATTGCATACATTCATTTTTAAGGTCTTAAAATCTTAAGAAATACAAAAAAAAACAAAAAAACAACTAGTGCAGCAAAAGGCCTTTTCCAAAAAGTTCTACACAACCACTAAACAAAACACTGTGAACGTTTCGAACATGAGACGAGAAACCACGGTGCTCATTAGTACATAAAGTTCCTTTTACTCGGTCAGCTCATTGCGTTTTTGAACAAAAAGAGTTTTGACCACTAGTAGTATGGTATAAGTAGGCATGTGTTCACTAAGCTAGCTTGTGCTCGACAATGGCCATCTGCTTATGAGCTTATGGGGACACCCATTAGATGAGCTTGCTCATGGATAAACAGTTCCAGAATTTTATCCAGGAATAGGTAGTTTTATATAATGTAAATACGTATACGTGAAGCTCTACAAAACTAAGATTCTTAAACTTTGTTGTGGATTATTTTCAAAGCAAAATCGAACAAAATATTGTCAGGACGCACACAACGTATGCGGACACAGCTACTAAGGGGTGGTTAAATTTTTGGGACCAATGATGATTTTAAATAAAACACAAATTATTTAGGAAATTATTGTCATTACTTCTTATTTTGATAATCTTGGTATGGTTTAATTATGTATGGAACAAAATATCGGCCAAATGGCCGTCGCGACCTCGGCGGCACGCCTGCATCCGATGCTCAAAATTTTCGATAACGCTAAGGCATAATTGAGTTTCTATGCCGTTAATGTGCTGAATTATCTCATCCTTTAGCTCTTGAATTGTTGCTGGCTTATCGACGTACACCTTCTCTTTCAAATAACCCCAAAGAAAGAAGTCCAATGTTGTTAAATCCCATGATTTTGACGGCCAATTGACAACGCCACCTCGTGAGATAACACGGCCACTAAATTTGTCGTGCAAAAGAGCCATTGTTTCGTTAGGTGTGTGGCAAGTCGCACCGTTCTGTTGAAACTTCATATCGTCCACATACACATCTTCCAATTCGGGCCATAAAATTTTATTATCATCTAACGATAGGGAACACCATTTACAGTAACTGCCTGACCAGTTTGGAAAAAATACGGCCCGATGATGCACCCAGCCCAAAAACTGCACCAATCAGTCACTCTCTTTGGGTACATTGGTTTTTCCACAATCACTCTTGGATTATCATTCGCCCAAATGCGGCAATTCTACTTATTGACGAATCCACTAAGGTGAAAATGTGCCCCATCACTGAAGATGATTTTCTTCGAAAATTGATCCTAAAAGCCTGAATAACTTTAACACGTTGCTCGATTGTGTATCTTCTCATGGTTCAAATTGAGTTACTCTGAAATTGAGTAATGTCAAATTAAATGCAGAAAAAACTTGACGTTTAGGTGTGGTTCACATTCAACATAATATAAAATATAATATAAAAACTCTGGACTGGCCTACACTAAACTTTACCATACCAAATGGAAGCAGATTTTTTTATGGATATATTACATAAAGAATATAAGTTCAAAGTATATTCGAATAAATTAAAAATTAATTATTTTCGGTTTGGGGTGTTAAGTAAACTTCCCTTGCCCCTTCCCCATTATGCCCAAAATTTACAAATCTCTTCAACTTCATATACCACGTACTATATTTCGTTTTAATATCTCATCTGGTATGATCTGTAGAGCGCTCACAAAATTTGGGTGTAAGGAAACTACTCCTTGCTCCCTCTAGATTATGCTCAAGAACTATACAGCTCTTTATCTCCATTTACCAAAGGCATATACTAAATTTTATTTTGATATGAAAACGGTGTAACCTGTACAAACTCAACAAAAATAGTGACACGAAATAGCCAAAATGGATTCAGGAGACCTCTAAACATATAAATCCGCCGAAATCCCGACCTAGATTTTTTTCATGATTACTATACTTTACCTTATACTAAGTATGGTAAAATAAAAATAAAAATGTTCCATAGCTTCTATAAAGAAAGTTTAATATGTTTGATATCGATTTATTTCTATATATAATTTATATAATTTGTATATTGAGCATTTGCTGTTTAGAAAACTTGTATTGAATAATGGAATTTTCAATATTTTGTTTTAAGATTTTTTATATAGAAAATATGTGCAGATTAATTCGAGATTTTGTATATAAAAAATTTTCTAATGTTGTATATCCTGCATTTTCTGCGAAGAGAATTTTCTTTGTTGATGCACAGATCATGTTTAATTTTCTATTTTATCTATATTTTTTTAATTTCACATAAATTTATATTTGAATTTAAACTATTTTTCTTAAATTGTACTCTTTTCACCCTGTGTACAAATTAAACACCCAACGGCACTTCCGGTTATTTTGAAGCTCATACATTTACATGCAGCAGAATTAAAAAGGAATAACAAATCTAAATGCAATTTGTAAAAAAAATAATACCAAACGAAAAAACAACTGACAAATGATTCTGCCACTTGGTTGTAGAAGTCGTGGCAGCAATAGTAGACAATGCCACCCAGGAGGTTTAACCGATAGAGGTAAAAATGAACAGGCAGACGGACGGATGGACGGACAGAGTGATAGTAAAACACAAACACAGTCAGTCAGTACAGACAAGTCAACCACATTGAATGCAAAAGGCATAAAGTAAGTAAGAAATATAAAAATATTTTTAAAAAGAGAGTCTGAGGACAAAAAGCATAAAACTGGATAAAAATTAAACAAGAGTTAAATAAAAAACAAACAAAAAAAAAACACAGAAATAAAGCTGAACCCAAACAATACAATTTCATAGAATTTAAAGCCTAAAGGCAAATGTGGTGAGTACGAATGGTGTCATTAAGCGATTTTTCATTGCAATCTGCTGCAGGTGGATTTGTGCCATTCTATAGGATTCGAATTTTTTGCTTTTTTTCCCTGCCTATTTTTTTTTTTTTCAACAATGATATGGATTTTATTTGTTGTAATAAATGAACGTACAACAACTACAAAAAAAAAAAATACTTGTATAAACAGGATTTAAATGACTTTATTCGACATAAGAGTTCGAATAATGTTTATTTAACACAGTTTTGTTTAAAGCTTTTTATTAAACCAGAGATTAAAATTAAAGAATATTGATGTTGTTCTATACAAAAAAAAAGAAATCCCATCAAAAATCAACAATAAAACATTGATTTAGCTGTAAAGAACTTTAAAAGATTTACACAACTATGCAAAGCGGAAATTGAAAAAGAAAATTGTTAGTGCTGCGTAACGGAAATTATAATTTTATTGTGGACTTTTTGGCTTTTTCCTTTCATATTTTGGTTATTTCTTTAAATTATTTCGGGCACTTAAGTTTGTAAATGTGTAGGTTTCTTTAAAATCTATTGTAGATATTACGCTATTATTAAAAATAAATTGACTGTCAGTTTCCGTTTGTATACTTAATGCACGAACATATATTTTTCTTTCTTTCACTCATACATCATTTACAATGTATAATAGCAGAACAATTAATAAAGTATCGCAAGTAGCAGAAAGGTTTTATTATCCATGGTGGAAAAATAAGGCCCACTGTATGCTAAAAGAACTGGCTAGACTTTCACATTACTAGTTTTTTTAAGTCTCAAAGTTATCTCCAAAAAAAAGGTTTCACAACAACTATTTATTTTGCCTTAATCCCACTGTGCAATGTATAATTTAAAAATGTAAGAACATATACTTTGCAAAAATAGATTGATCAAATATTAGGAAATATTCCACTCAAAAACATTAAGAATATTTTCATTTGGCAAAATCTTGATACAACAGTATCAAAACTCTTTTTTGGAATATCATTGATGAAAAGATTTCTAAATCTCACATATAAAATTAAGAAAATTTGTTTTATATAAATTTGTTTATATAAAATATCACAGTTTTTCTATGTATAAAACTCTCTATATGTAGTAATACTCGATAAAAAATTAATGTAGAAAATGTGAAATTTCTATATTTTAACTTGAAATTTCGCCAATTATTGTAGAGAATGATTGTCTAATATCACAGTGCAACACGGAAAAAATAACCATATACGGACACCACTACGTGATAAAAGACCAAAAAAAAAGACATAAGAACTTCCTAGGAATGATTCTTAACACCGTTTAGGTAGCGCTTAGGTAGCCAGGAAATTTTTCACTTTTGCGGCTACCTATGCGCTACCTAAACGGTGTTAAGAATCATTCCTAGGAAGTTCATATATTCTAGAAAGTTGTTTATTGAGATCTTAGGTTCATTTTTGTAGTTAATTGTTTCCTTGAATTTTGAACGGTTTGCTACCTATGGACCTGAAAAGGGGAAAAAAGGTAAAAAAATTGAATTTTTTAAAGTTTTTTGCGATTTTGACCTTGAAGATGAAGTTTTTTTGATTTTATATGTTCACAATTTTTATTCTTTATGACAAGAGCTACAACTTTGCCTCAGAGAGTATATCAAAATTCCAAACGATTTGCAAAATATGAGCTTGAGTTAATGATCATTTTTTTTTGCAAAAATGACATCGAGGCCCCACATCTTTGAGGGCCCATAAAAAAAAACCTGGAGGACTTTGGGCAAAACTGGAAGACAGGGGTCTTTTTTTTTTTGGTCTTTTATGACGTAGTGGTGTCCGTATATAGTTATTTTGCCATGACTTAAAAAATTACACAGTATGTATCTCAACCAAATTTTTTTACATATAAAAAATCCTCATTATACAATTAGGAAAATAGTTTATATACAAAATTCCAAAATTTAGATTTGGAATTGACAATTTCAATATCATAGGAAATTAAAATTAAAAAGTTTGGTTAATTTTTAACCGACTTCAAAAAAAGAAGGAGGTTATCAATTCGTCTGTGTGTTGCTTTTTTTTTGTTTTTTTTTTGTATGTTTGTGCCTTCAGAACTCGGTCATTTCTGAACCGATTTTCAAAATTTTTGCACTATTACAAAGGTTATGGCTACAGATTGGTCCCATTTTAAAAGAGGTTCAAAAGTTTAAAAACTAAAGGGTGTCCCCATACAACATACATGTTTTTTACGTGTATTATGAACTTTATAGGTCACCAAATTAAAATTAAAAAAAGTGCGTATCACTGTAGCTCCCAATAACAAAAAGTAATTAAAAAATAAAATTAAAAATTAAGGGGTGACCTCATAGGTGACTTAATTTCACCTTTATTCTCCTATCTTTTGAACCGTTATAGACCAACTCTTGAAAGTTGCACAGAATGTTCGTTACTATGTCTCTTATAATAAGTATAAATATTTAAAATTAAAAATTAAAGGGTGTCCCATTAGTTGGTTTATTTTGATATATATATGGCCAAACTTTTGAACCGTTATAGACAGACAGTTGAAATTTACAAAAAAACTTGTATTGCTAAGTCCGCTAAAATAACAAGTGTAAAATATCAATTTGGAAATTAAAGGGTGTCCCAATAGTTAATGTAAAAGTAATATATATGGCCAAACTTTTCAACTGTTATAGATAGACAGTTGAAATTTACAAAGAACCTATATTGCTTAGTCCGCTATTACAACAAGTATGAAATTTGGATCTATAAATTAAAGGGTGTCCCCATTATTGATGTAATTTGACCATTATGTCCTCATCTTTGTATATCTGGTATAACAACAAGTATAAATATTTAAAATTGGAAATTAAAGGGTGTCCCAATAGTTGATGTAATTTGATGTATATGGACACAAAGTTAAAATTTAAAAAGAATCTGTATGACAAAGTCCTCCTTAAAAAGTATTTATATTAAAATTTGAATTTAAAGGGTGTCCCAATAGTGACGTCATTTGATATATATGACCATATCTTTTAAACAGTTATTGATAAACACTTAACAATTAGACAGAATGTCCATTACTATATCTGTTATAATAAGTATAAATATTTAAAATTATAAATTACAGGGTGTCGCAATAGTTTATGTAATTTGATGTATATGACAAAACTTTTAAACCGTTACAGACAGATGGTTGAAATTTACAATGAACCTGTATTGCTACGACCGCTATAACTAGTATAAAATTTGAATTCGGAAATTTCAGGGTGTCGCAATAGTTACCGTCTTAAAGAAACATGATTTTAAGTTTGTCTGTTTTGAAGTCGGTTTTTTTTTGCAAGAATTATGTTATGAATGAGGGGGCTGCATGCAAAATTGCTTAAATGCAAAAATGGAAAATAATCCAAGAAATCCGCATGCATAATTGCAGAAAATTTTATATAAAATATATTTTATATAAAAAGTAACCCCAAAATATTGAGTGCTTTTCGTAATTTTGTTAAATTTTTCAAATGGACCATTATCCAAAACGTTTTAATGAAATATGTTGATACCATATTTGAGCGATTTTATATTCACCCTTATTCTACATGGCGGCGGCCACATCTTCGTCACTTTTTACCGGACATTTATATTGATGTCAACTTCGATTTGATTATAATTTTGTATTTCCTAATGCTCTTATGACAACGTCGACTGCTTATCGATAACACTGTTCTGTAGAGAAATATTCAATTAAAAAATTTTTATATTTTGGAATGATTTCAAATGCTTAATAAGAATCTCATTTAAGTTTTTTTCTATCACGTCGAGATTTTCCATTTCTTCAATTAATTTTCCATATTGGGTCGAACTTGGTATTTAAATCTTTTCTATTTTAAATTCAGTCGGTTTTAAAAACAAAGGCGACGAAATCGGCGTCGGTACAAGAAAAATTCAACGTCACATATTCTTACAAAATACCAAATAAAATTAAAAATTCATCGATAAGTATTGATGTCGACAATGGGAATACGAATTTAATTTAGAAAAAGGTCGTCGTATTATGTCGACAACGCCTAATGTGATAGGAGTGAATACATATCAAGAAATTCATCAATAAGAGTCTAAATACAACGGTTTATGTCCTAAAAACTAGCTAAGTAGTTACGTTGTCTACCTAAAACTACAGAATTGTTAACATTAAAAATTTATTAGAATTAAAAAAAATATCAATGCACTCACTGGCAGTATTCAACTTTTTTATTTTGTTTGCCAAATTTCCATTTTTTTACGGTAACTATTCATTTGGCGATTTTTAATTTTTGTTTTGTAGCGATTTTTTATAAGGTCAATTAGCATGCAGCTTAAATAAGATTGTAATATAATTTGTTTTCTCAATATAAACGTGTACCTATAAAAGATTAAGGAAATCATAATTTTCAACAAGATTTATTCCTCATAAGTTTCATTATTAAACCAAAGTACGTTTTTATTTAATGTTATTTATGTAAATTACACACTTTTTTAAAATAATTTCCAAAATATTTTTTTTTCGTTTCTACTTGTGGCAACACTTTTTTTGCTGTTTACATAAAAACAAACTTCAATAATTCCGGCAAACTTCAAACATTTTTGAAATGGAACTACCTTGTATTATTATATCATGGATAATACTGTATAAATAAATTGATGTCAAACATCCAAAAAATTTAATACTAAATTTTCGATACAAAATATTAAATATTAAATCTATGGAAAATTAATAAACAGAATACTGAAACCAAAAAATCGTTATTTTCGCTTCAAACCAATCGGCATCAAAAAAACTTTATATGTGAGAAAATCTTGTGAAAGAATATGGCAAATTCTCTATATAAAACTTATAAAGTCTCTATATGAAATATTCATTACAAACTTCAAACAATTTCTGTACAGAAAGTTCTTGATTTAATTTTGAAAAATTTCAATAACAAGACGTTTGTAAAAATAAAAAAAAATTTTCTCTATAAAAATATTTTATTAACTTCTGATCCGACCATGGTCACACTCTGAATTTTTTATGGCGTACTTACTAAGCCACATTAAAAAACATATATGAATTTTAAAAAAATTAGAAGACACTATCTCAAAGATTTTTATAAAACTTTTTTTTTAAATATAAGAAAAAAAATTATCAAAAATTTGTTTTTTTCATGATTGATATAAAATTAAAGCTTCATACGCTTTAATCCCCTTTAAAATGAACTATTACTCAACTTCCTAGGGCTTATAGAACTGAAATAAGAATATATTTGATAACTGTATAGCTAAAAAACTGTAAGAGATAGATTTCAAATGCTTTAATTTGATATCAATCATGAGAAGAATAAATTTTTAACAAATTTGTTCTTATATTTAAAAAATAGTTTTATAAAAACTTTGAGATTTTTTTTAATTTATATATATTTTTTTAATGTGGCTTGCTGAGTACACCATGACAATTTCAGAGTGAGACCATGGTGGGATCAGAAGTTTAGTAAATGTCAATTTCCTAGGGCTTATAGAACTGGAATAAGTGTATATTTAATCCTCAAGCGCATATGCAAAAAAAGCGATATTTTCTTGTTTTAATAACTGTTGTACACCTAAAAAACTGTAAAAGATAAAATTTTTTTAAAATTATATTTGGCTTCAGAAAGTCAAAGAATATAAATAACAAAATTTTCAATAAAATCGGCAGTGATTAATTTGAACAAATTTGTTTTTATTTGCCATGGAATTACCCATATATAAAGATATTTTAAAGAATTGTTTTTGTAAAAATTTTATCGAAATTTTATAGTAAAATTGTATAGAAAATGTTTTGTCAAAATTTTATGGGAAATTTTTTATAGAATATTTTTGTAAATATGTATTATATTAAAATTTTTTTTGTAATAATTTATCGAAAACATTATGTAAAAATATATGGAAAATTTTTTTGTAAAAATTTTATTGAAAATTTTTTATAAAAATTTTATCGAAAATTTTTTGTAAAAATTTTATCGAAATTTTTTTGTAAAAATTTTATCGAAATTTTTTTGTAAAAATTTTATCGAAAATTTTATTTTTATATTATTTTATTTTATCGAAATTTATTTCGATTTTATGGAATTTTTTTGTATATACCATTTATACCTGTGGTGAAGGGATAAAATAAATGTCGACACAGATCAAAAATTTTAATTTTTTGTATTAAGCCAATGGACGACGTAAAGGAAAGAAACTAGAAATTTCTTCTTATAATATTGCAGAAATTATGGTAACAAAAAAATTAAGTATTTTATATATGTATAAAAAATTCTCAATATCAAGCATTACATTGTTTTTTTTTTTTGTAAATTAAAGAATGTTAATACATATAAATTTTGTAGTCCAAAAAATTCAAATTAAAATAGCAAAAATTAACCATATAAAAATTCACTATACTAAACTCTAAATATAAAAATTCAAAAATCTTTATTTAGAAATTTCTCGATACAAAACGCTATTTGTTTTCTGTGTAAAAAAAATTAACAATAAAAAGCAGAGTACAAAAATGCTTACTCACTGCTCAATCATTCGTGAGTATGTACATTTTGGTTTCTTCTGCTTCTTTTCATGTGTGTGAGACTAGAAAATATTTTGTGTTTGTTCATTTATGAGTGAGAAGATTTATTTAGGAAAGTCTTAAAAACTTCATTTATTTGAAATTTCATAAATGAACAGTATAATGTAAAAGAGCATTAATGAGAATGAGAAAATTTATTACTTATGAATAATGCGGATATTATTCGTTTTTCACCGTTCATGTATGTATGCTGAAAAACGAACAGTTACACTTATTCATGTGTGATAGTAGGCAGAGAATTTTTTGTTGTTCACTTATGACAGTGAAATATATAAATAAATAAATCTCATTTTCATAAATGAGATTTCTAAAATTATATATTTTTTAGTAGTATAAATATATAATTACATTTATATTATAATAAAATATAAATATATTAAATAAATAAATGAATGAATGAATAAATAAAATAAATGTTGAAATTTGAAAGCTCATAAATGAAAAGTTCTGAACCCTGATAAAAAGTTAAACTTTTCTGTATGGAAAATTTGTAATACGGCACATCGCAAATATTAATTATAAATTATAGAAAAAATTGTTTTTTTTATTTGTTTTTACATATAATAATCGATATAAAAAAGCAAAAATTTTCTATAGAGAAAATGAGCAATATATAACACATAGAAAACTCCCTACATAAAGAATGTTCGAAATAAATATAGAATTTCCACTTTCTCTAGTCGCTTCATGTAAAAACGATCTAATATAATTCTCGGTAATTTTGTGGTCAGTCAGGCCGTTTTCTTGTCTTGAGAATATTTTTTTTAATTCTAGTAGTTTCACGTAAGGATGCGTTTTTCAGGCTGGTACTCCACTCTTCGAGACGCAAATTTTTTGTAGTAAACAAAATAGATCACCTATCAGAGCTATCACAAAGCAGCCTAGGTGACCTTACTGGATATCTCAGTGGTACAGTTTGGGTCTAAATATCTCTTAGGAGAACGATCGCCCTAATTATCAGGACGAGTAGAATGGTGTCAAAACGAAATCGCTTGGTTCTACTTCAAAGCTTAAAAATACCAAGCTGCCTTGTAAACTATCAGTACAATTCTCATTTAGTTAAAGAAGATATTTGATAACATTTCACTAAAATTATCGTTAGTGGCTCAATCGTTAAATATTTATTAATTTTATCTATTAAATGTGCAATACGATTAAAAAATAGATTATAACTTAACTTACCGAGCATAATGATGAAGACCTTCAATCGTTGGAGTGAAACACCCAGTGTCTTTGGTGGAAATCGAGCCCACAACTCACAACCCTCAGAAGATAAGGTAGTCAAAATTTAAACTAAACTAATTTAAATGTTCCCTCTCTCTCTCTTTTTCGAAAACCTTTCTTCTTAAACTCATGATAATTATCTCCTTTTCTCTGCCATCACTGTCAACAACAATAGTGATTGTGATAATATTATCATTATCATTATCGTTATTATTGCTGTTGTTGTATAATTGCACCCTGTGGCTGTCTATCTTAGTTTAATACAAAATAATTGCAACAACACCAACAAAAAAGTGTCTAAAATCCTTTTCTCACATCCTTAAAGCTGTGTGGGGCAAGTGATGTGCTGAGATGACAATGAAGTTGCAGCACAAGAAATTTTTAAGCTCAAAGAGAAGAGAGAGATGAAAGAGAAGGAGAAACATTTTGCTTTTATTTAATAAATGATTATGAAATCAAAACACGTCTTTTAATCAATTCAACGTGCTGACGTTGTCCAAAATGATTGTTGCCAATAATTTAAACATTTTTGTGCTAGAATATTCAGAAATGAATGGATAAATTGATGGATGGACAGATGAATGGATGAATGTTGTTATGGGAAAATGAATAAATGAGCAAAATGTAAGGTTGATGTGATGTGTATGTTTAAGCATCATTTTTTATTTGCTATCGATTTGGTATGTAATTTCTTTTTAGAGATGGGAAATCATTGTTAAGCTTGTGTCAGATTAGCTGCATTGAACACATTGTGTGAAAATTAATTAAATCTTTAACACAAACACACACACACATACTCCTGTATATTTTTGTCTCTCTGCTTTCTCTCTAAGGAAAATTCAATTTTACTTTAATTTTGATGGATATATTGAAGGTTTTATTAATAAAATATAAAATGTTGAAGGAAAAGGACATTTAAGGAAGTTTAATAAAGCCCCTAGGTAGTTTATTTAGTTGTGTTACTAATTAGTGAGATTTCTAAAAAAAATTATGTGTAAATTTATTGGTTAATATTAAATTTAAATATTTTTTTATTCTTAATCTCAATCCCTGCTGTTTGCCAAAGTACAAAAAAAACTTAAAGGCAACAAAATCCAATTACATCATACTTGACACTGAAACGGAGCATAAATTGATTAAATTTGTTGCCTTTATTTATTTATAACCTGCTTTTATGCTCAAGCTGTTTATCCCCAAGTCATTATAGCTCTACAAGCAAAAGAAATGACATCCTTCTGCCTGCACTTGAATAGACTTTTTATGTGCTCCCAAGTAAGCAGGAGATGGCCATGTTTGCTAAATATGCACATTAAGTGGCATTTACTTTTATTTTATTTCATTTTTATTCCTTTATTTAACGCTTTTTAATGCTATTTCAGAATCTGAAGCTGGCAACTTGAGAAATCACATCAAAAGAAGCCGTAGCCTTGCAAAACACATAAATAGTAAATAATATTTAGAAAAAAAAAAAAATAAAATAGAAAACAGAAAAGAATCGCCAAAAGATTAAAATATATTATAATAAAAAGATTTTTTCTAAAGCTTCTAATAAAAAATGTCTCTAACATTTATACATTGAAGTCAAAAATTGTTGTTGCAAAAATAAGTCTGTAAAAATCAGACCAAGCAGTCAACCGCATGTAACACCAGGGAGTCATTAGTACGGCTTCAACTTTGGCTAAAGACCACTCACTACAAATGCAACTATACAGCTTTTGGTATCTTCATAATTTTCTCAGAAAGAGAAATAACGAGTGATTTTTTAAGAGCTTGAGAACTTTTTTTTAAAAAAAACGCATAAAATTTGCAAAATCTCATCGGTTCTTTATTTGAAACGTTAGATTGGTCCATGACATTTACTTTTTGAAGATAATTTCATTTAAATGTTGACCGCGGCTGCGTCTTGGGTGGTCCATTCGGAAAGTCCAATTTTGGGCAACTTTTTCGAGCATTTCGGCCGGAATAGCCCGAATTTCTTCGGAAATGTTGTCTTCCAAAGCTGGAATAGTTGCTGGCTTATTTCTGTAGACTTTAGACTTGACGTAGCCCCACAAAAAATAGTCTAAAGGCGTCAAATCGCATGATCTTGGTGGCCAACTTACCGGTCCATTTCTTGAGATGAATTGTTCTCCGAAGTTTTCCCTCAAAATGGCCATAGAATCGCGAGCTGTGTGGCATGTAGCGCCATCTTGTTGAAACCACATGTCAACCAAGTTCAGTTGTTCCATTTTTGGCAACAAAAAGTTTGTTAGCATCGAACGATAGCGATCGCCATTCACCGTAACGTTGCGTCCAACAGCATCTTTGAAAAAATACGGTCCAATGATTCCACCAGCGTACAAACCACACCAAACAGTGCATTTTTCGGGATGCATGGGCAGTTCTTGAACGGCTTCTGGTTGCTCTTCACTCCAAATGCGGCAATTTTGCTTATTTACGTAGCCATTCAACCAGAAATGAGCCTCATCGCTGAACAAAATTTGTCGATTTCGAACATTTCGCACCGAACACTGATTTTGGTAATAAAATTCAATGATTTGCAAGCGTTGCTCGTTAGTAAGTCTATTCATGATGAAATGTCAAAGCATACTGAGCATCTTTCTCTTTGGCACCATGTCTGAAATCTCACGTGATCTGTCAAATACTAATGCATGAAAATCCTAACCTCAAAAAAATCACCCTTTACAACATTTTCTAGGAGACAACCATTAGACATCAAAGCGAGGTATGTAAGAGAATTTTCGGCCAAGACGAAAAAGTAGTTGTACCATATAATCAAAGGTCTAACCAATAACAAACATTATTAATATAGGGGGGGATCGAAAGAGGCCACTTAGTTAATGGATTCGGTTTGAAGTCCTTCTATTCTCAATGATTATAGGCAACCGATTTGTACTTTTCGGCAACCTAACTATCATTGAGTCACATGCTATCACCAGCCTTTACTATTCACATTAGTGATTTCAGACTGTCGACTGGTCACTTTCGTCGCTATTTCTCATTATTAATAGTTATTGCTAGCATTTGTCCAAGGCTTGGATCCCCCATGGCATCCATAT